>JAXIVJ010002144.1:0-116882 GCA_036785665.1 Chirona hameri | reverse complement strand
GAATCGAGAATTAACTTCATCGGTTAATTTATCACACGTATCTGCAGGTTCATGTAGTACTTTTGCGGTGTGAAGTAAATAGTTTTAACCAATCTAACATATATCCGTGAATATCCGTATATTGCATGAAAGACACTAACATGATTAGCACGAGTGTGACAGCAGGGCGCAGTACAAATTAAAAAAATACATGATAGAACAACACAGCAATCTGGACTAGATACATTAATATACACTATATCTATCCATATCAGCAACACCTCGACCACGGGCGCAGACACTGTGGTGTCACTGCTCCAGGCTGGATCGGGTGACAGTGGTGATCGACACCGCGTTGCCACGGACGACGGCGACAGAGATTCGCTGGCGCAGCCGTGCCGTCTCGCGCTTCTCGCCTGTGCACGCTGTGATGCGGCGGCCGGGCTCAGCCAGAAAAGCAGCGCACGCCGGGCCGAGGACACCTGCCGTCTCCAAGGCCAGCGGTACGAAGCGGTACCGGTCGCCTAGCGCCTCGTATCTCCGCCCTTCTTCCGCTCCTCGGCGGCTGCGGCGGCTGAGCCAGGCTCGAGGGCCGACTCCACCACCGTCGATGCTGCGTAGGTGTCGACGCACGTGGCGTCCCAGATGAGGCTAAGGCCGTCACTGTACGATAATACAGTGAGACCGTCGGGACGCCTGCCGTCTCCACGATCCATCCCGACCGGCTCCAGGACGGACGGGACTCCCGCGCTGGCGAGGCCGCGCTTCACCACGTCATTGAGGCTTGCGTGACGTGGGAAACGACCGGCGCTGAAACGGCAGGACAGCCCGTGATGTCCGAGTCGGTCGACGGTTTGTCCGCAGCGGCAGCGGTGCGGTTCGCACACTTGGGCCGCTGACTACTTTTGCGCGCGAGTAGTCAGCGGCCGCAGACGCAGCGACCACGTCTCAGACGTTATCGTTCAGCTCGGCTGGCTGCGCGCGACTGAGCTAGTTGAGTACCATGCGGTATCTGCAGTCCAACGAGCCATGACGACCGGCAACCCTGAGCACATAGCAGACACCATTGGACCGCGTGCCCACGATCTGCACGACCACAACACCAGGCACGCCGGTCGCGTCACACTACCGCGTATCCGAACAGAAGCCGGCAGGCGCAGACTGTGTAGCAGGGGCGTCAACATGCTGAACAAACTGCGTCTTGATCCAACATGTGGACCATCGTTCCGTGCCGTGCTGAAACGAGCAATATTGTATAGTCGCGACTGAAGTGTTGTACTCATCTTACATGCATGCATCTACATTGTGCGGACTGCGGAATATGTTCGGCTTAGGCGATTGCCATACCTTTTTAACTGTCGTTGTTTTAATTTCATTTGACGTGTCTGGTGAAAAGCCACCGCAAAGATGTGGATCCATGACAAATACATCTGTATCTGTATCTGTTGGGGGCGCCCATGACGGAGCACCTCTGCCATGCGGACTGTGTCTTGGTCTAGGTGCAGCCCGAGACTGGGCACCGGCGCCGCCTGCAGCCATGCCCCGGTGTGCGGCTGGCTCGCCGCGACCAGGCGTGCTCGGTGCAGTTGGTTGGCGGAGGCCAGCAGACCTCGGCTCTCTGCTGTCGCAGCGATTGTGTTTCATGCGCGCTGGCTGCTCGCCGCTGCTCCTACTGGCAGTTCGGCGTCCGGGTGCTCAGCGCGGAAGCGCTCCGTCGTCTCGGTTAGTATTGACGCAGCCTCTTCTCTGGCGGTTACGTTCTCCATGCTCGGCTGCGCGGCGGTCCGCGATGCCAGGTAGCACGGCAGCGCCAGCGCCTCCACGCGCCGGGCGCCCAGACCCCCGTACCGCACCAGCAGCGACGCTTGCTGCCAGGCGTCGCCAGTCATTCGTGACTGTCAGTGCCAGGGTGGTGCGCACGCGCTCGTCGATGCTGCGCAATCAAAGATCCGTGAATCAAAGATGGATATGTCAAATGTAATTCTCTTCCGTGTAAACACCGATCCTTCCACATATGTGCATGGCATTTTCTTGTTTGTTTGTTTTTACAAAAGTGTCATTTGAACCGTCTTTTCGCATTTGGTGTAATGTAGGTAAATTAAGAACTAAGACAAAAGGTTGTGAAAAAGTTTTACTTTCATTGTTTCAAAATGTAATAAATTCACATATAGTGTTGAGCGACGTGCGCGTGCAAATGATGTGGAAGGACAGTAGGTTATCTTCCAACCACGTGTGGAGTTTCCCATTCAAATAGTGGGGCAAGTGCCCCACCAACTGTTGTCAGATTTGAAGGTTTCCTGAGGTTAAAATGATCATTTTTCGCCTCAACCATACCAAACAGCCAGCCAATATGACATTTTGCCCCACCAACGTTTTCTGAAAAGCTCCACCCATGCTTCCAACGTTTTTATGAATCAATTACATTCATTAACACGATTTAATGAAAGAGCCCTAGTTTTGCCTCGAAATTCGGCGATAGGATATATTACGAGAGAGGATGAATGTCAGAAGTGATTAGATGTTGCTGGTATTTAATTCCTTTTCTTACTTTTTATTATACCTAACTATTGCATTAGCACAACATAAATACCAGATTAGTTGTACCTCCTCACACACTGACGATTATACTATAATGTAATGGACGATTACACTATAATGTAATGGCAGATTATAATATAATGTAATGGACGATTATACTATAATGTAATGGACGATTATACTATAATTCAATGGACGTTTATACTATAATGTAATGGACGATTATACTATAATATAATGGATGATTATACTATAATGTAATGGACGATTATACTATAATGTAATTGACGATTATACTATAATATAATGGACGATTATACTATAATGTAATGGACGATTATACTATAATGTAATGGACGATTATACTATAATGTAATGGACGATTATAATATAATGTAATGGACGATTATACTATAACGTAATGGATGATTATACTATAATGTAATGGACGATTCTACTATAATGTAATGTACGATTATACTTTAATATAATGGACGATTACACTATAATGTAATGGAGCCACCCAAAAGCCATTGCACTTTCTATTTGAGTTGATATGACTTAACGTCCATAAAATAGGACCTTCTGTCAACAATAGCGAATTGCTTGTTAGACTTAGAAAGCTAGTTTCTGGACGAGTTCGGGACAGAGTGTGACCTTTAAACGTCCGGTACCTCAACCTTTGTTTGTCTTGCCTACACAGGGCGCATCACGCATGCAAGTCCAGTTTCGCCCAATCGCCGCCGCGTGGAAACGTAACGCCACGGCCACAAAAACTGGGCAGACGGGACACACTGTAAAAACGGACTTTCTGACGGTCCACAGCCCCGGCAGCCGGCCTGTGGTCGTTGTGACGTCATGTGCGGGAGCAGCACATGACGCTGCTCTCCTCGTGCGCCCGACCTAATCCAGCGCCGGTCTGTGTCAGGCCAGAGGCCAAACAGTCACTACACCCGTCACTCTGCCGGAGTTTTTTTTTATGTTGTTAGGCTAGAATGGTTTAATATTATTGTGTTATCATTAAGCTATTCTGCCAGAACAATTCCAGTGACAAAAAGCAGCAACACATCATAATATGTCGGTGATGTAGCTCAGTGACGTAATATGTCGGTGATGTAGCTCAGTGACGCAGCGGCGGCGAGGTTGTTTTCACCCACCATGTCAAGGTGAGGTCGAGATGGTTCGCCGCGAGGTTGTTTTCACACACCATGTCAAGGTGAGGTCGAGATGGTTCGCCGCGAGGTTGTTTTCACCCACCATGTCAAGGTGAGGTCGAGATGGTTCGCCGCGAGGTTGTTTTCACCCACCATGTCAAGGTGAGGTCGAGATGGTTGGCCGCGAGGTTGTTTTAACCCACCATGTCAAGGTGAGGTCGAGATGGTTCGCCGCGAGGTTGTTTTCACCCACCATGTCATGGTGAGGTCGAGATGGTTCGCCGCGAGGTTGTTTTCACTCACCATGTCAAGGTGAGGTCGAGATGGTTCGCCGCGAGGTTGTTTTCACCCACCATGTCATGGCGAGGTCGAGATGGTTGGCCGCGAGGTTGTTTTCACCCACCATGTCAAGGTGAGGTCGAGATGGTTCGCCGCGAGACTGTTTTCACCCACAATGTCAATGTGAGGTAGAGATGGTTCGACGCGAGGTTGTTTTCACTCACCATGTCAAGGTGTGGTCGAGATGGTTCGCCGCGAGGTTGTTTCACCCACCATGTCAAGGTGAGGTAGAGATGGTTCGCCGCGAGGTTCTTTTCACTCCCATGTCAAGGTGAGGTCGAGATGGTTCGCCGCGAGGTTGTTTTCACCCACCATGTCAAGGCGAGGTCGAGATGGTTGGCCGCGAGGTTGTTTTCACTCCCATGTCAAGGTGAGGTCGAGATGGTTCGCCGCGAGGTTGTTTTCACCCACCATGTCAAGGCGAGGTCGAGATGGTTGGCCGCGAGGTTGTTTTCACCCACCATGTCAAGGTGAGGTCGAGATGGTTCGCCGCGAGGTTGTTTTCACCCACCATGCCAAGGTGAGGCCGAGATGGTTCCCCGTTAACTTTTTGTCGCCGGCTGGGATGACTTGTAGCCGGTGACAGAGCCATGGCAGGTCCAATGACGTCAGTATTAGGTGAAAACCGTGGCCGTGTAGTGGGTGCACCGCATACCATGTGCTTCACAAAATCACACTGATTAAAATTACACGGAACTTGTTTATATTAATTAAGCCAATATTTAACATTTTAAAGAAAAACTCACGTTTACCTGCATAAAGACCCTGCCCAGATTATAGTATAGTGGGCATATTGTTTTTATTAGGTCTTATTCTCAAAGAAGTCACTGGCGGATCCCGGGGGGGGGGGCATCAGGGTCAAATTACCCCCCCCCCCCCAGGACTCGGGGGGGGGGGGGGGGATTCAATACAAGTATGCCCCCGCGCGTTCCTAATTTATCATAAAATCGTAAAAATTGTCTTTGCAGCAGTCAAAATCCAGCTATCCACAGTCAAAATCCAGACAGTTTCGGACCGCTTCACGGCATCACACAACTTTCGCAATTGCTTATACAAATTTGGAAAATGGGAAAATGAATTCCATTAAGTCAGAGGCTCTCCTTGGCGGTAATTGCTGGCACTGGCGGATCCAGGGGGAGACATTAGGAGCAGAATCTGCTCCCCCTCCCGGATTTTCTCAAAAACTTGAAAACTATGATGGATCATATCAACGTCAAACTTTTAGTCCCTTATTCTGCATCAATTACACGTCTTCTCACCAAACTATAATGCAGTTTATGTAGCATTTTGGGAGATAATGACGTTTTAATGACGCCATGTCATGTCATTTTTGGTGGAAAAACGATAAATGTTTGAACAATCGTAGAAAATAGAGTGTTTAAGCGAATTGCAAATACAAACGTCAAAAGCAATAAAATGACATTCTCTTCCAAATGGCTATCACGGATGTTCGATGTTTTGTTTTTGTTTTTGATCCCCCATTTTTTTCGTGAATAAATTCACAAAATACATTTGTGTGAATTTCAAAAGTGAATCTATTAAGTTCGAATACACAAATAAGGTGACCGGCCCAAATCAGCGGAGAAAAAATGTGGGTACCTTTTTCCACAAAAGATGCCCCCCCCCCACCACCACGGAGAGAGGCTGGATCCGCCAGTGAAAGAAATAAACACTATTATTTATTGTAGAAGTTTCACGTTATGCTAGTCAAAGTCTATTGTTTCACTTCGATTGACTGTGGATATTCTGCACACTTTTGTTTTGGATGAACAACTGTTGGTATTGAACCCAAATAACGCACCTCTAGTATCAAATCACCGGATGGGAGAGCAGCATCAGGCGTTTTGTTGTCTTCTTTCACCTAGTCTGTTACCAATAACGATTGAGTCGCTATGCCTTTTGATTTGCATATTTATTTAAACATAATTAAACAGTCATATTTAATTTATTTTGAGCTGGGAGCAAACCTGTGTTATCGCCATCGTTGTAATACTATGTTCAGCCTCACCCTCCACAGCAATACATAATCCAATTTATTCTGCATTGAACACTGCTAAATCGGATAGGAGACACATTTCAAGTTTAGTCGTCGTAAAATATTAGGTTCATATTCAAGATGTTTTGAATACCCTTAATTCTTTCCTTGTATTTATTTGAGATGTGTCTCATAAAACGAATACGTGAAACATTAACAGTTTTAAGAATGATTAATAATTGAAGTTCTTTATTTTTAGGCAGTTGTCTTGGTTCATATTTTGTTACCATGGTATGTTACATCTCCACAGGGAATGAGATCATGTTAACTGCAAAGCTGACTTATGCATTAATTTAAGCCCCCCTTAATCTGATATTATTTTGCTAAACACAATGAGTTAGGTTAGCGCTATCAAGTAAGGTTAACCCTGGTCCTTTGGGCTGACGACAATGTGAATGCATGTTTCATGTGCCCGAGACTCTGCCTCGACCAATTGTTGCTGGGGAATTAAGGATAATGTCCTCGCTAAGCCTCTCTTGCTCGTAATCACTCTCTAAGCCTCGGATGGCCTATGCAGCCGCCAAGGCGGCGCCGATTCGGCCCGGCGGACTGTGTCGTCTCCTCTGTGCGGCCGGCCGACTGCACTGGCGCCCAGCTGGGCCCGTTTTCCAGCCACTCCGCGGTTTTTGCGCGGCTCACGCGGCGTTGGAGGGCAGTTTTTCGCCCTCCACTGGATCAGATCATCAGCGTCGTGTCGTCGACCGGGACCGGTTACCAGGCGGGTCTGCGGGCAGCGAAGTGACCGGCCGCGTGCGGCCCTGTTCGTCCAGGCAGGAACAGAGGTGGCGGCGAGCAACCGACGGACGTCGGTCGCTGGTAGGCTGCGCCGGAGAGCGGCAGGGTAATGCGGGCCAGTCTACCCCGCCAGTCACCTGTCCGTCCGGTTCCAGTTGCGCTGGAAGCCAGACAGCTCCGTCGAAGCCGGGGCCAGTTTCGCCACTCGCCTCTTGGAGACGGTGACATCAATGGGTGACAGCCCATGCTCAGAAGCGTCCAGTCCTTATGGAAGGAAATGTTTCGGCTTTAACATTAGGTATAAAGCTAAGGTAGCAGCCTTGCAGAACAGGCTTGAAACCTTAAAACTTACCTAAGCTCGAAGCCAAACTTGTGTGTTCTAAATTGAGAGTGTTGCATGATGCTGTTAAAATAGGAGCTTGTCTAGGTTAACTCAATACCTTCAATACAATAATTGTATAAGGGGCTTGTTATATGTGCTATGTTTCCTGCTAAATATACGTTAGATCCGTTATTTTATTGTTTTTTTTAGTACGTATTTTGCTCAAGTTCATAAACCAAAGCAATATTGTGTTGCAATTATAATATTTTTCTCTCTCTCTTTCATATGACATATTGTATGACATATTGGTGTATGACATATTGGTGTAGCGCGGCTGAAAGGTGGTGTGACAATTATATCGAATGGCGATAAGCAAACAGAGCCAGTCCAATTCCATGGCGAAGTGAAACATAACAAACCTGAAGGACATCTGTGTTGTGGGAGGTGCGCTTGGTAACCCGTTTCCAGGCAAGACATGTTGACATAGCGGTCACTGGTAGTCGGCATTTGCTGTCTCCAGCGGGTGATAGGAAGGATCTTCTGTCCGGACGTGGTTGTCTCCAGCCGGTGATAGGAAGGATATTCTGCCCGGACGTAGCTGTCTCCAGCGGGTGATAGGAAGGACTGCTCTGTCCGGTCGTGGTTGTCTCCAGCCGGTGATAGGAAGGACTGCTCTGTCCGGACGTGGTTGTCTCCAGCCGGTGATAGGAAGGACTAATCTGTCCGGTCGTGGTTGTCTCCAGCCGGTGATAGGAAGGACTGCTCTGTCCGGTCGTGGTTGTCTCCAGCCGGTGATAGGAAGGACTAATCTGTCCGGTCGTGGTTGTCTCCAGCCGGTGATAGGAAGGACTGCTCTGTCCGGTCGTGGCTGTCTCCAGCCGGTGATAGGAAGGACTAATCTGTCCGGTCGTGGTTGTCTCCAGCCGGTGATAGGAAGGACTAATCTGTCCGGTCGTGGTTGTCTCCAGCCGGTGATAGGAAGGACTGCTCTGTCCGGTCGTGGCTGTCTCCAGCCGGTGATAGGAAGGACTAATCTGTCCGGTCGTGGTTGTCTCCAGCCGGTGATAGGAAGGACTGCTCTGTCCGGACGTGGCTGTCTCCAGCCGGTGATAGGAAGGACTGCTCTGTCCGGTCGTGGTTGTCTCCAGCCGGTGATATGAAGGACTGCTCTGTCCGGACGTGGTTGTCTCCAGCCGGTGATAGGAAGGACTGCTCTGTCCGGACGTGGTTGTCTCCAGCCGGTGATAGGAAGGACTGCTCTGTCCGGTCGTGGCTGTCTCCAGCCGGTGATAGGAAGGACTGCTCTGTCCGGACGTGGTTGTCTCCAGCCGGTGATAGGAAGGACTGCTCTGTCCGGACGTGGTTGTCTCCAGCCGGTGATAGGAAGGACTGCTCTGTCCGGTCGTGGTTGTCTCCAGCCGGTGATAGGAAGGACTGCTCTGTCCGGACGTGGTTGTCTCCAGCCGGTGATAGGAAGGACTGCTCTGTCCGGACGTGGTTGTCTCCAGCCGGTGATAGGAAGGACTGCTCTGTCCGGACGTGGTTGTCTCCAGCCGGTGATAGGAAGGACTGCTCTGTCCGGACGTGGTTGTCTCCAGCCGGTGATAGGAAGGACTGCTCTGTCCGGTCGTGGTTGTCTCCAGCCGGTGATAGGAAGGACTGCTCTGTCCGGTCGTGGCTGTCTCCAGCCGGTGATAGGAAGGACTGCTCTGTCCGGACGTGGTTGTCTCCAGCCGGTGATAGGAAGGACTGCTCTGTCCGGTCGTGGTTGTCTCCAGCCGGTGATAGGAAGGACTGCTCTGTCCGGACGTGGTTGTCTCCAGCCGGTGATAGGAAGGACTGCTCTGTCCGGACGTGGTTGTCTCCAGCCGGTGATAGGAAGGACTGCTCTGTCCGGACGTGGCTGTCTCCAGCCGGTGATAGGAAGGACTGCTCTGTCCGGTCGTGGTTGTCTCCAGCCGGTGATAGGAAGGACTAATCTGTCCGGTCGTGGTTGTCTCCAGCCGGTGATAAGAAGGACTGCTCTGTCCGGTCGTGGCTGTCTCCAGCCGGTGATAGGAAGGACTAATCTGTCCGGTCGTGGTTGTCTCCAGCCGGTGATAGGAAGGACTGCTCTGTCCGGTCGTGGTTGTCTCCAGCCGGTGATAGGAAGGACTGCTCTGTCCGGACGTGGTTGTCTCCAGCCGGTGATAGGAAGGACTGCTCTGTCCGGACGTGGTTGTCTCCAGCCGGTGATAGGCAGGACTGCTCTGTCCGGACGTGGTTGTCTCCAGCCGGTGATAGGAAGGACTGCTCTGTCCGGACGTGGTTGTCTCCAGCCGGTGATAGGAAGGACTGCTCTGTCCGGACGTGGTTGTCTCCAGCCGGTGATAGGAAGGACTGCTCTGTCCGAGAGTGGCTGTCTCCAGCCGGTGATAGGAAGGACTGCTCTGTCCGGACGTGGTTGTCTCCAGCCGGTGATAGGAAGGACTGCTCTGTCCGAGAGTGGCTGTCTCCAGCCGGTGATAGGAAGGACTGCTCTGTCCGGACGTGGTTGTCTCCAGCCGGTGATAGGAAGGACTGCTCTGTCCGAGAGTGGCTGTCTCCAGCCGGTGATAGGAAGGACTGCTCTGTCCGGTCGTGGTTGTCTCCAGCCGGTGATAGGAAGGACTGCTCTGTCCGGACGTGGTTGTCTCCAGCCGGTGATAGGAAGGACTGCTCTGTCCGGACGTGGTTGTCTCCAGCCGGTGATAGGAAGGACTGCTCTGTCCGGTCGTGGCTGTCTCCAGCCGGTGATAGGAAGGACTGCTCTGTCCGGTCGTGGTTGTCTCCAGCCGGTGATAGGAAGGACTGCTCTGTCCGGACGTGGTTGTCTCCAGCCGGTGATAGGAAGGACTGCTCTGTCCGGACGTGGTTGTCTCCAGCCGGTGATAGGAAGGACTGCTCTGTCCGGACGTGGTTGTCTCCAGCCGGTGATAGGAAGGACTGCTCTGTCCGGACGTGGTTGTCTCCAGCCGGTGATAGGAAGGACTGCTCTGTCCGGACGTGGTTGTCTCCAGCCGGTGATAGGAAGGACTGCTCTGTCCGGACGTGGTTGTCTCCAGCCGGTGATAGGAAGGACTGCTCTGTCCGGACGTGGTTGTCTCCAGCCGGTGCATTGGCACAGGGCGATGTGCAGTTTAAATTTCGCTGACCGCTGCACTGCAGTGATGCTGGCGGTACACTGACGTGGCAGTGGCGTGGTAGCCAAACACAGAACATGCACTGTTTTATGGCCAATATTTGTGTAGCTATCCTGCCCTGTGTGGGCCTCGCATGTCTTTGTTTTTTGTTTGTTGCTTTGTTTTTGGCTCAACCAACCTTGTGCTTGGCCGCAGGAACTTGTTAGATTATAGGACATTATAATGTTAAAAAGGAGATTTCCAGCCATGGAACAAACAAGTTGTAATAGAGGGGGGGGGGGGGCACTTTCATTTCGTCACCAACATGTTTTGGGAAACTCCACCTGCGGGCTCTGATAGCGTCGAAGCTGAATGATAATGTATAATTGTTGAATTTCAGAGATGTTGCTAAAACATCAAACATCTTAATGCCAAAACAAATAAATAGTACACTACAGTATAGAGTATAGTGCCGAACCATAGCAGAGAGCGATACATTTGAAACCGGCATCGCGTGCGATGTGGCGACCAACTCTACCACATGCCAACTACGGCGACACAATCGCTGGCGGCGGCGCAGCGTGAATAATGCATGCCTCGCCGCCATCATTTTTCCGACCTCAGTCTTGGACCGGAGAGCGCGCACGGGCGTATGTCGGGGACGGACTCTGTCCCGTCGTAACTGACCGTCCCCTGTATGTGTCTCCGAGTCAGTCAGGCCATCAGGGATGACTCGGGGCTGACTCGGAGCCGTCTCCTCCGAGTCAGGGCTGACTCGGAGCCGTCTCCTCCGAGTCAGTCCGGCCATCAGGGCTGACTCGGAGCCGTCTCCTCTGAGTAAGGGCTGACTCGGAGCTGTCTCCTCCGAGTCAGTCCGGCCATCAGGGCTGACTTGGAGCCGTCTCCTCCGAGTCAGGGCTGACTCGGAGCCGTCTGCTCCGAGTAAGGGCTGACTCGGAGCCGTCTCCTCCGAGTCAGGGCTGACTCGGAGCCGTCTCCTCCGAGTCAGGGCTGACTCGGAGTTGTCTCCTCCGAGTCAGTCCGGCCATCAGGGCTGACTTGGAGCCGTCTCCTCCGAGTCAGGGCTGACTCGGAGCCGTCTGCTCCGAGTAAGGGCTGACTCGGAGCCGTCTCCTCCGAGTCAGGGCTGACTCGGAGCCGTCTCCTCCGAGTCAGGGCTGACTCGGAGTTGTCTCCTCCGAGTCAGTCCGGCCATCAGGGCTGACTTGGAGCCGTCTCCTCCGAGTCAGGGCTGACTCGGAGCCGTCTGCTCCGAGTAAGGGCTGACTCGGAGCCGTCTCCTCCGAGTCAGGGCTGACTCGGAGCCGTCTCCTCCGAGTCAGGGCTGACTCGGAGCCGTCTCCTCCGAGTCAGGGCTGACTCGGAGTTGTCTCCTCCGAGTCAGTCCGGCCATCAGGGCTGAATGATGGCTCACTCCACGGCACCGACTGTGCAGCCGAGGACGCCGAGACAGGCCGACCGATGGCCGACGGCGCATGCATACGACGCCCCATGTCATCGTCAATAATGCGATAGAGTTTATTCATGAGACGTTATGAAAGCTCGACGCCATGGCCGTGGATGAGCTGTCATCACGACATGGCCAGTTTGGCGGCCACGAGTGTCACTGCTCTGACTGCGGAACCTCGCTGTCCGGGGATGTGACAAGGACGGGGGCAACGGCCGTCAATTCAAGCGGAAAGTTGAACAGCCTCTCTGGCACTGAGAGGTATAAATTGCAGGGTGACGGAATCCGCTTCCGGTGCTTGTCAAATATCGTAGTGGTAACGCAGAGTCATTCTTCCTTAAAAGCAAACCGCCAAAAGCAAATAAATGGCTTGTGACACTTCATTAGGGCTGGAGCTTTTAAAGCACGAGTGGAAATTTAATTTATGTTTGACAGCGTCGCTTTAGTGTGGAGCTGGATGCTTTTCCCCGTCTCACAGCGAAGGCTGATTGTACGGGTCACACTCCTCTCTGCAGCGGTGTTGAAAACAGCGCCTCCTGTCCGCTGCCGGCCACTGTTTGCGTTTGCGACACGTCGGGCCACTCGCTAATAACGATTGGTGCCGGAACTCGTTCCGTCGTTGCCGAGTGGTCTGGTCTGTGTGTGGAGGCGGACGCCACTCCCACAGACTGGTTATAGGACCGTCAATCAATGCTGCTGTGCCGCGGCGGAACAGGACCGGCGGGAGCGGTCCGGGAAGGAATGCTGTGCGTGACAGAGGCGCAGAGCGGGATCCGGCTGACGGCGACTCGGCCGCCCCCGTCCGGGAGCTGCGGCGGCGAGACGCACGGCTCGGCGGCAGCTGACAGCAGTAAGTGATGGCGTCATTTACAGCGGCCAACGGATGTTGCCTTCGAATCAGGCAGACAGAACTGCGCCGGGAAATTGGCTGTCTGACGGCTGGGGTCGCCGACCTCTTTGTGGTGAAGTTGGCGGCCGAATGGAGGGCCCGATTGCTCCCTTGTGCCACGCTTATGGCAGGTCCGTATCTACTTTGGGCAGGCCTGGGAAGAGGCTGATTGCGCCTGGGATGAAGGAGAATGGTGGCCACTCGCTCTGCATTCTGCAAACAGCAGCAATGATTGGCTGTAGTTTGTCAGAGTTCCAAATAGCCATTCGGAGGACGGCAATGGCATAAACGGTAACATATAATGACTCCATCCAGATATAGCCGTGATTTTAAGACGTACCGCAGAGGTGAGTAAAATGTAATATAATAAATCACTGGATTTCCTTCCGTGCATTGTCATTACAGATATGTACGTCGTACGCGCATACAAAATGCAACCTTCTGATAGCCTACTTCGATACAATGCCGAATAGGTACAATATAGTGATCATACAATATAGTGATATAGTGATCACACATAGTGATCATAAGTGATCCCCACCATTTCTCAGCCTCTGCTTTAAGCTCCGTTTTCTGTCCAGTATCCATGTGATGCTCTGCCGGCCCGTGATTGCCGTGACGCCCGTGACTGCCGTCCCCTCGACCGCCTGTATGTGTGACCACTGACCAGCGTGCCTGGTATCCCGTGACGTGCCTATAACCGTATCCCGGGCCGCTCTGCCGTGACGCCCGTGACTGCCGTCCCCTCGACCGCCTGTATGTGTGACCACTGACCAGCGTGCCTGGTATCCCGTGACGCCCGTGACTGCCGACCCCTCGACCGCCTGTAAGTGTGACCACTGACTAGCGTGCCTGGTATTCCGTGACGCCCGTGACTGCCGACCCCTCGACCGTCTGTAAGTGTGACCACTGACCAGCGTGCCTGGTATCCCCTGACGCGCCTATAACCGTATCCCGGGCCGCTCTGACGTGACGCGCCTATAACCGTGCCCTGGGCCGCTCTGCCGTGACGCGCCTATAACCGTATCCCGGGCCGCTCTGCCGTGACGCGCCTATAACCGTGCCCTGGGCCGCTCTGCCGTGACGCGCCTATAACCGTATCCCGGGCCGCTCTGCCGTGACGCGCCTATAACCGTGCCCTGGGCCGCTCTGCCGGGACGCCTGTGACCGTGCCCCGGGACGCCTGTGACAGCAGGCGTGCTTGGTATTCCGTGACGCGCTTATAACCGTTCCTCGGCCAGTTCCGCCTCCATCCATCACGGCGTGGCCGCCTCCATCCATCACGGCGTGGCCGGCCAGTTCCGCCTCCATCCATCACGGCGTGGCCGGCCAGTTCCGCCTCCATCCATCACGGCGTGGCCGGCCAGTTCCGCCTCCATCCATCACGGCGTGGCCGGCCAGTTCCGTCTCCATCCATCACGGCGTGGCCGGCCAGTTCCGTCTCCATCCATCACGGCGTGGCCGGCCAGTTCCGTCTCCATCCATCACGGCGTGGCCGGCCAGTTTCGTCTCCATCCATCACGGCGTGGCCGGCCAGTTCCGTCTCCATCCATCACGGCGTGGCCGGCCAGTTCCGTCTCCATCCATCACGGCGTGGCCGGCCAGTTCCGTCTCCATCCATCACGGCGTGGCCGGCCAGTTCCGTCTCCATCCATCACGGCGTGGCCGGCCAGTTCCGTCTCCATCCATCACGGCGTGGCCGGCCAGTTCCGTCTCCATCCATCACGGCGTGGCCGGCCAGTTCCGTCTCCATCCATCACGGCGTGGCCGGCCAGTTCCGTCTCCATCCATCACGGCGTGGCCGGCCAGTTCCGCCTCCATCCATCACGGCGTGGCCGGCCAGTTCCGTCTCCATCCATCACGGCGTGGCCGGCCAGTTCCGTCTCCATCCATCACGGCGTGGCCGGCCAGTTCCGTCTCCATCCATCACGGCGTGGCCGGCCAGTTCCGCCTCCATCCATCACGGCGTGGCCGACCAGTTCCGCCTCCATCCATCACGGCGTGGCCGGCCAGTTCCGTCTCCATCCATCACGGCGTGGCCGACCAGTTCCGCCTCCATCCATCACGGCGTGGCCGGCCAGTTCCGTCTCCATCCATCACGGCGTGGCCGGCCAGTTCCGTCTCCATCCATCACCTCAGAACCGGCCAGTTCCGTCTCCATCCATCACGGCGTGGCCGGCCAGTTCCGTCTCCATCCATCACGGCGTGGCCGGCCAGTTCCGTCTCCATCCATCACGGCGTGGCCGGCCAGTTCCGTCTCCATCCATCACGGCGTGGCCGGCCAGTTCCGCCTCCATCCATCACGGCGTGGCCGGCCAGTTCCGCCTCCATCCATCACGGCGTGGCCGGCCAGTTCCGCCTCCATCCATCACCTCAGAACCGGCCAGTTCCGTCTCCATCCATCACGGCGTGGCCGGCCAGTTCCGCCTCCATCCATCACCTCAGAACCGGCCAGTTCCGTCTCCATCCATCACGGCGTGGCCGGCCAGTTCCGCCTCCATCCATCACCTCAGAACCGGCCAGTTCCGTCTTCATCCATCACGGTGTGGCCGGCCAGTTCCGTCTCCATCCATCACGGCGTGGCCGGCCAGTTCCGTCTCCATCCATCACGGCGTGGCCGGCCAGTTCCGTCTCCATCCATCACGGCGTGGCCGGCCAGTTCCGTCTCCATCCATCACGGCGTGGCCGGCCAGTTCCGCCTCCATCCATCACGGCGTGGCCGGCCAGTTCCGCCTCCATCCATCACGGCGTGGCCGGCCAGTTCCGCCTCCATCCATCACCTCAGAACCGGCCAGTTCCGTCTCCATCCATCACGGCGTGGCCGGCCAGTTCCGCCTCCATCCATCACCTCAGAACCGGCCAGTTCCGTCTCCATCCATCACGGCGTGGCCGGCCAGTTCCGCCTCCATCCATCACCTCAGAACCGGCCAGTTCCGTCTTCATCCATCACGGTGTGGCCGGCCAGTTCCGTCTCCATCCATCACGGCGTGGCCGGCCAGTTCCGTCTCCATCCATCACGGCGTGGCCGGCCAGTTCCGTCTCCATCCATCACGGCGTGGCCGGCCAGTTCCGTCTCCATCCATCACGGCGTGGCCGGCCAGTTCCGTCTCCATCCATCACGGCGTGGCCGGCCAGTTCCGTCTCCATCCATCACGGCGTGGCCGGCCAGTTCCGTCTCCATCCATCACGGCGTGGCCGGCCAGTTCCGTCTCCATCCATCACGGCGTGGCCGGCCAGTTCCGTCTCCATCCATCACGGCGTGGCCGGCCAGTTCCGTCTCCATCCATCACGGCGTGGCCGGCCAGTTCCGTCTCCATCCATCACGGCGTGGCCGGCCAGTTCCGCCTCCATCCATCACGGCGTGGCCGGCCAGTTCCGTCTCCATCCATCACGGCGTGGCCGGCCAGTTCCGCCTCCATCCATCACCTCAGAACCGGCCAGTTCCGTCTCCATCCATCACGGCGTGGCCGGCCAGTTCCGTCTCCATCCATCACGGCGTGGCCGGCCAGTTCCGCCTCCATCCATCACGGCGTGGCCGGCCAGTTCCGTCTCCATCCATCACGGCGTGGCCGGCCAGTTCCGTCTCCATCCATCACGGCGTGGCCGGCCAGTTCCGCCTCCATCCATCACGGCGTGGCCGGCCAGTTCCGCCTCCATCCATCACGGCGTGGCCGGCCAGTTCCGTCTCCATCCATCACGGCGTGGCCGGCCAGTTCCGTCTCCATCCATCACGGCGTGGCCGGCCAGTTCCGCCTCCATCCATCACGGCGTGGCCGGCCAGTTCCGTCTCCATCCATCACGGCGTGGCCGGCCAGTTCCGTCTCCATCCATCACGGCGTGGCCGGCCAGTTCCGTCTCCATCCATCACGGCGTGGCCGGCCAGTTCCGTCTCCATCCATCACGGCGTGGCCGGCCAGTTCCGTCTCCATCCATCACGGCGTGGCCGGCCAGTTCCGTCTCCATCCATCACGGCGTGGCCGGCCAGTTCCGCCTCCATCCATCACGGCGTGGCCGGCCAGTTCCGCCTCCATCCATCACCTCAGAACCGGCCAGTCGCCGGCCGTGCAACACGTGCACCGGGTCACAACACCGACCACTGACTGATGTCAACGTGACATCAGGATATGACGTCACACTTCCTGACTTCGCACGGACTGCGGTGTATTAACCCTCGCCCTACGGGGGAGGGGGGCTGACAGGCCCCCCTGAAGTTTTTCTTGAATAACTTTTTATACATGCGGCACATCTTGCTGAAAATTTCGGTAGCTGAGTTTACGACAATTATACGTATGGTGTACAAATTTAATTTAAATTGGGTTAGTAGTTTGGGAGATAATAATGTTTTGATGACGTCATGTTGGTGGAAAAACTATAAATATTTGAAAAATGGTAGAAAACAGAGTTGTAAAGGAAATTGTAAACGCAATTTACCATAGATCCAAAACGCTATTTTGTTCACAATGGCAATCTTTGATTTGCAAATATTGGGTTTTTGACCCATAAAATACATACAAAATTTACCAAAAATCCCCACAAAATCAAAATTTTCAAAGATGTTTGAAAAACCGGAATATATATGAGAGAACTGAGTAAGGATAATACCTATACCAAATTTAAATGCAATATCTTCATTTTTGACTGAGTGATGGCTCCCTAAGTGTAAGAAACTGATGATGTCACTTTTTTAATAACTTTTTTGACTTTTGTTGACAAGATACGAACAAATAATTACCTTTTCTGTATTTATAAGTCAAAACTGGTCTAGGAGCATGCCTTTTTATTTACATTAATCAATTTCGAATTTTTAGGTTTTCTGAAGAGCAAAATCTCTGTTCTGGACGTGGTAAATCCGACATCTACATCTACCATTTATTGACCACAATCGTCATGTCGATTATTACGTCAATTGGAGTGTTCGTAGAAGGTTCAGAAATTAGTGAATACTACCTAATTTTGCGACAAATGCACTCAGTGAGCTGGTTTTGACAATGTCTTGCGGCAATGTTTTTCGTATGACGTATCGTGCGGGGGAGAAACGCAAACTGGTAGTACTGTGTCCCGCCGAAGGGGACTCGATATTGCTGGTCATGATTTCTCCTGGGGCGTTACGGTAGGATCAGAAGTTTATTTTTGATGTCTGATGCAGAAACCATGTTATGTATGATCTTGAAGAGCATGATCAACCGTGCCGTCTTCCTCCGTTCTTGTAGTGATGTCCATTTAAGATCTCTGAGCATACTGGTGACGCTGCACGTTCTTTGATATTTGCGAAACAGAAAGCGTGCGGCCCTGCGCTGAATTGACTCTATTTTGTTGATGCGTTGTTGTGTATATGGGTCCCAAACGGTGCATGCATACTCCAGAACAGGTCTAACGTACGTCTTATACGCAACTTCCTTGATTTTCCTTGAGCTAATCTTTAAATTTCGCTTGAGGAATCCCAATGCTCTGTTCGTCTTCGAGCAGATGTTGTCTATGTGATTTGTCCAGGTTAGATCCGTGTTCATCGTAACTCCGAGGTCATCCGAGGTCATTCACTTGACCTGGAAGGTCACCCGTTGACCTGAAACCTAAAAATCGCATACTGTTAGATTCCTCTCATGACAGGCAACATGCTGGTTCTTACTGCATTGCTCTAAGTTGCTTGGTTTGGAAGTTAACAGGGGGGCCTGTCAGCCCCTCCCCGTAGGGCGAAGGGGAAAAAAGCTCCCGTAGGGCGAGGGTTAAACACCGACAGAGTCCTCTATTTGTCGTTTTATGACGGATATCAATTAGTGGTAGTAACACATGTGACGATGTATTGTTCAGGTGATTGCGTTTCGTTTGAATGACTTCGAAAGATGTCTGAAATGTACAAGAATACATACACGGAAAGGTTGCGACCTAGTTTCAATGGGTTTATTCATATTCTTATGTGGATACAAAATGTAGCAAATAATATTTGCTTTCTTCTTTATATACCTAAAATATCTGATAATTAAATGGAACTACTGTATCAACAAATCTTAAACTCTGATTCTTGGTTTACGGTATGCTTTTATGATGAACTGATCCCGTTTCTGCCTAGTTCGGTGTCAAGAAAAAGATTGACGCTTTTCACTCTTTTCATTCATTGCTTCTTCCGCTTTGCTTTTCATTGCTTTTCCCGTTTATTTATGTATCATTTAACTTCAGTGTGCAGATTAATTAAACAGATGAATAACTACTTTTAGAAGTCGTTGCATATTATTGATTGCTTCCCATTTCCGAAAATATTATTTTACGAACCAACTCATTTGTTTTTCCGCACGCTGTGCAGTAAAGTTTAACGGCCGTTCTGACCCGTAACCGCCACGAATGCTTCCGAGCCCGGCGGATATATTATGGAAATTCCTTAAGCAATATCAGATCTCTAAAGTTTGACAGCCCCTGGCTGAGCTTTCGGACGTGCTCTGCAACTCCCCGTGCCGGTGTCGGCCGTACCGGTCCGACGATAGATCCGGCGGCCTGCCTGGCCTGGCGGCACCGCTGTCCCTTGCTGTCCTCCGTGACCGTGGCGCCCTCTGTCTGCGGCCGAGTCCTGGCTGGTCCTGAGCCGCCTGCCGACGTGTCGGACTGAGATGGAGGCTGCAGCAGGCGCCGCGTGCTGTGCTGCGCTGCTGCTGTGCGCCGCGTGCTGCGCTGAACTGCTGCTGTGCTGCGCTGCTGCTGTGCTGATGTGCTGCGCTGCTGCTGTGCTGCTGTGCTGTACTGCTGTGCTGCTGCTGTGCTGCTGCTGTGCTGCTGCTGTGCTGCGTGCTGTGCTGCGTGCTGTGCTGCGTGCTGTGCTGCGTGCTGTGCTGCGCTGCTGCTGTGCTGCGTGCTGTGCTACTGTGCTGTGCTGAAGGCGAGGTGCTGTGCTGCTGTGCTGCGCTGCTGCTGTGCTGCGTGCTGTGCTGCTGTGCGCCGCGTGCTGTGCTGAACTGCTGTTGTGCTGCTGTGCTGCGCTGCTGCTGTGCTGCGCTGCTGCTGTGCTGCGCTGCGTGCTGTGCTGCTGCTGTGCTGCTGTGCTGCGCTGCTGCTGTGCTGCTGTGCTGCGCTGCTACTGTGCTGCGCTGCTGCTGTGCTGCTGTGCTGCGCTGCTGCTGTGCTGTGCTGCGTGCTGTGCTGCTGCGCTGCGTGCTGTGCTACTGTGCGCCGCGTGCTGTGCTGAACTGCTGCTGTGCTGCGCTGCTGCTGTGCTGCGTGCTGTGCTGCGCTGCTGCTGTGCTGTGCTGCGTGCTGTGCTGCTGCTGTGCTGCGTGCTGTGCTGCTGTGCGGCGTGCTGTGCTGCTGTGCGCCGCGTGCTGTGCTGCTGTGCGCCGCGTGCTGTGCTGAACTGCTGCTGTGCTGCGCTGTGCTGCTGTGCTGTGCTGCTGCTGTGCTGTGCTGCTGTGCGCCGCGTGCTGTGCTGAACTGCTGCTGTGCTGCGCTGCTGCTGTGCTGCGTGCTGTGCTGCGTACTGTGCTGCTTCTGTGCTGCGTGTTGTGCTGCTGTGCTGCGTGCTGTGCTGCTGTGCGCCGCGTGCTGTGCTGAACTGCTGCTGTGCTGCTGTGCTGCGCTGCTGCTGTGCTGTGTGCTGTGCTGCGTGCTGTGCTGAACTATCCGATGTCACGCCGCTCGTCAGTGGCTCACCCCGGCGGCAGTCACGATGTTCGGCCGGCAGTCCCGAATCTCAGTCGGATCTGACGGATCTGACCTGACGGATCCGACCTGGTGGAGATGATCTGACCAGACCGATCCAATCTGTCCCGCTGCCTAGAACTCGGCGGAGACGAGATAGAGATACGTCAGACTGGGCGTCGCCCGGCAGCGGTCAGTAAGCCCCGGCTCTCCGGCCAACACCAGTGACGTCATCAGACGAGGCTTGCCAATCTGTCCCGCTGCCTAGAACTCGGCGGAGACGAGATAGAGATACGTCAGACTGGGCGTCGCCCGGCAGCGGTCAGTAAGCCCCGGCTCTCCGGCCAACACCAGTGACGTCATCCGACGAGGCTTGCCAATCTGTCCCGCTGCCTAGAACTCGGCGGAGACGAGATAGAGATACGTCAGACTGGGCGTCGCCCGGCAGCAGCCAGTAAGCCCCGGCTCTCCGGCCAACACCAGTGACGTCATCAGACTATGCTTGCGTCTCCAGCTCCAATCAGTTGCCGTGCACTGCTATACCAGCAGTGTACTGAAATGCCTCTCGTGTTCACCGGGCGATCGGATGTGCTCCTATGCATTGCGCTATTACTGCCTACAATGAGTTATTGAGGCAGACAAAACGAACAACACACACCAGGGCCGGCGTCCACCCAGCCGACGACGGCTTTCTCCGACTACGGAAAAGGCATTGGAACGGTGCAAATTGTTGCAGTTGGTCGGATATATCGGTTTATCGTTCAGTGTCTCGGCGGCTGAACTCCCGATGAGTCATCACAGCCGACTGCGCGCCGGGGGCCGCCTCTCCCCGAGCAAAATCAATCGTGCGGAAAACGCCAAGAGCCACTGCAGCACGAGCCATACTATGTTGTTTGTTTGTGTATGTACACACACACACACACACACACACACACACACACACACACACACACACACACACAGACACGCTCGGAGCCTGGCGGCGCCACGCTGTGCTCGTTTCACGCACCGCGGAGCAGTCCGCCGGTTATGCAGTAGTGTGTGTGTGTGTGTTCCTGCCCGGCCGCGACCGTCGGCGTCAGCGCGTCATCTTATGACGGATGACGGCCTGCTGCAGCGGAGCCGTCCCTCCCAGAGGCTGCTAGGAGCGGCTGACGGCAGCTGACGGCTCGATAAGACCCGACTCGGCCGGACGGCGGGTCCCCCGAGGCGGTCTGTCTCCCGTCTTTGCCCGGAAATCAGCCCGCCGCCCCGCCGCCGCAGAGGCTTCTCGCATGCGCCGCTAATAAGGACAGCGTGCAGAGCGCCGCTCTCGGCTCCGGAGGTGATTGCAGATCTGCGGCGGCGGCGGCGGGCGCGGTGGAGCGGTGCCGGCGGAGGAATGCCGCTCGGCCGCGCCGGGGGCGTACCAGCCAGCCCTGCCAGATCTCCCGGAACGGATACAATACATACGCCGAGAGTCGATTTATCACGGAGCGGTGCAGACTGAGTGCGACGCGGCGCGCATTGCTCAGCCTCTGACTTACCAGGCAGATATGAATGCAGCTCACCTCCACTGAGCCGTATACGTGGAAACGCCGCCGACTGTACGGAGGATGCTCAGTAGCGCGGCGTGGGCGGGAATCCCCTGAAAATGACGACAGCGCATCCCAACCGGCTCGCTGCCGATGGCATTTTTCATCATTTGCCTGCCGGAGAGACGGCCGATGGCCGACGTTCCGGCAAATTTCATCTGGCCAGAAATAGTGGTTCGGCGTACCAGAAATAATGGTTCGGGGTTGGACTGAGGCACACCAGACGCCTCTGCAGGGCGGCGGCGGACCTCGCAGCCCGCTCTGCCTCTGGTGGCCAATGGTGGGGCGGAGTGACGACTGCCGGCGGCCACCCTGTTTTTCCGCGCGTGGCGTTTTGTTTATACGGGAGCTCGGGGAGCCGCCAGCGCGGCGGACCTGGCTGATATGAATGCCAACTCCAGCATGTTCATGATGGCCCCATCGAAAAGGCCGGATTGTTGGCGGATATCCGGTGGAATATGCGGACAGAACTGGTGTAAGAATAAGATGGGGATTGAACAGTGAATACTGGAACATTCGAAATACAGCTTTTATTAACAATATTACTTATCGAAAAATATATCACGGCATACATATGTTACGACGAGCCAAGTATCGTTATACCGCAGTATCAAAGCACCTAAGTATCTTTGTATCTTAATTCTTAACCTGCCTTGTACGACTATTGTCTTGTTTAAACCCTTAACGACCAGTCGCCCCGGAGAACGGCAATATTTTGCCGACCTGCCCGCCCCATTGGGGTGACTGCAGCACTGGCTTCCAGTCTCCCCGACTTGTCCGCACCATTGGGGTGACTGCAGCACTGGCTTCCAGTCTCCCCGACCTGTCCGCCCCATTGGGGTGACCGCAGCACTGGCTTCCAGTTTCCCCGACCTGTCCGCCCCATTGGGGTGACTGCAGCACTGGCTTCCGGTCTCCCCGACCTGTCCGCCCCATTGGGGTGACTGCAGCACTGCCTTCCAGTCTCCCCGACCTGTCCGCCCCATTGGGGTGACCGCAGCACTGGCTTCCAGTCTCCCCGACCTGTCCGCCCCATTGGGGTGACTGCAGCACTGGCTTCCGGTCTCCCCGACCTGTCCTCCCCATTGGGGTGACTGCAGCACTGCCTTCCAGTCTCCCCGACCTGTCCGCCCCATTGGGGTGACCGCAGCACTGGCTTCCAGTCTCCCCGACCTGTCCGCCCCATTGGGGTGACTGCAGCACTGGCTTCCAGTCTCCCCGACTCTGTCAGTCACATCGCTAGGCTTTCTGGAGCGAAACTGGCCTCCGCCCTGTGTCCCATTGTATTCGGCCGGGAATTTTACCGGCTGCTGTCGGGCACACACGGCGCTCCACCATCTCTGAGACTCTGAGACTCGTGGTGCTGTGATGACGTCCAGGCACGACAGGACTCCTCCGCACATGTCTGTGGCGCTGGCGGTATCTCTCAATTGACCCAGCTCTGCCGCAGGCGCTCTGGATAATTGATGTGGAGTGTCTCTGGGCTGCCGGCTGTACATTTCAGCAAGCTCGAGACTCCGTCAATCTGAAGTAGTTTAATTTGCGGCTGCTGCTACTTGCTGTTACTTGGCAATTGGCCTTACTGTCTACAATCGGGACAAAAAGTTCCGTTCCGGGCAAAATAAGGTGTAGCAAGTAACTTAAACTTCAACAAGATGTGAAAGTTTTCTCTAAAATGGGCCATGCTGGCGTTAATTTTTCTGGGCTTTTCTGATTCAGTGCAAGCCGTAATGAGGTGAAAAAGAATTTGTCTGTTAAAGTTAAGGTACCGTTTATTTACTGCAGAAGTTGGAGCGATAAGTATTTAGCAGGATATACAATTAGGAAAGTTAAGCAAAATAGGATTTTGTTAAAGGGAAGTATCGACCTTGGTAGATTCGAGCGAATGCTATACAATGACTAAACAGAGTACGCAGATAATTATTCTGCTATTAATTTGTCATTAAACCGGGGAACTGTGGAGATATTCATGAAATAAAATATTATACAACATGACGTCATTTTCAGATTGACGTCACAAACGCGTCATACCTCCCGATTTTATGGTGAATCGAATTAGGTAAACAGTGCTGCTTTATGTGCGCTGCCAGTTCTATAATGCACACCGTAAGATACACATAACAGGTACGCAATCTGGTAGCACTTTCTTCTGTGACGTCACATGGATTCGAATTTTTGTCTGTGTCAACGAACGGAAAAACGGTTATTTCCCTCAAGAACAAATTCACTTACAAAGTAGGAACCAGAGGCACTTTTTGGAAGTTTTAAACATGAAGGAAGCAGATCAATCCCGAGGCCAATGCTAACGCTACGTGACGTCACGGCTGCCCGTCATGGGCCATCCGTCATTCCCGGAAAACGCCTTCCGCTACGCTGCATTTGTTTGGTGAGTTGATTTGCACTGAATATTTATTTGTTTGTTCTCGACAAGATTATCCCATTCCTGAGTCAGAGTAAGTGATCTTTGTTGCATGTTGTGTTATTTGTTATGCATACTAAAAAATATATGTAAGCTTCATTGGTGACCTGCTGAGTAGTGCATACAAAGGTAGTGTATTTCACATTCCAGATTCAATACCTGCTCATTCCTAATTTGTATGAAATTGAGGCATACCAGTCATACTAGTGACATATCATCACACATATTTTGCATGCAGTTTTGTAAAAGCAGACTTGACATGCTTCAGAATCAGGCATGATGTGATACTGACAATTTGTGGTCATTGTTACCTTTATGTAGCCAGGCTCAGCTGAGGTGCTGGAGGAAGAGCGCTGCGCCGAGCCAGGCTTGGCAGAGGGACAGAGAGGACTCTGGATCGGTTTCTCCTTTGCTATGGTAAACTGCAAACAGTCATGTCTCCGGCAGTAGAACAGTGAATTAATTTGGTACCAGTGTTATAAGACCAAGGTTCAAACTGTGATTTAGTTCAGTTTTCTGCTTTTGGGATTGTTCAGTTGGCTAAAAACCGTTGCCTATTTTGCACTGTTGAGGTGTGCGTTGCCTCACTCTCCAGCGCTCGCCAGGTCAACACACGAGCTTATGTATCTGGTCAACACTGCCAGTTCAGAAATTGAGTAAATCAGCAAACGCTTGTAGCACAATTATGCAGCCTGTATAGTTGTAATTGTGATGCGCAAATCTGTTGAGCTTGTATCATTCAGTTGAATAAATATGGTCAAATTCTGTGCTTGTTTACGTTGAGGGCAATCAGTCGCCTGAAAACTGAACATGCTAATATAGTGCCATCCACAGCGCCGCACAAACACAGTTCACATCAAGGGCGGATCCAGGATATTTTAGAAGGGGTGGCTGCAGGCCAATTTAGGGGTGCCTTCCAAAAATCCAGGAGCGCCGTGATAGCAATGTTCGTTAAGCCGCAGCTAGAGCGAACGGGAGACATTAACATAAGCAGCACACATGAAATATAGTACGTATTTTCGCTGTATGTGAATGCCTTAATCCATCGCCGGGCGCCGCCAGGCGCCCGGCGACGGACAGCCCGTGGGGCGCCCTTCTGGCGGGGGGGGGGGGGGGGGCTGGCCGCGACCACTGCGGCCACCCCCTGGATCCGCCCCTGGTTCACATAGTAAGTGTCGGTTTTATTTAATAAACATACACAGTCTCTCACAATGCGCAGGTACATGAGCTGGTCTAATAAAGCTGGCCAAACACCATATTGCACAAGATAAGCGCAGTACCAAAATGTGATACAACAGCCAACATCAGGTCTGGGTCGGCCAGCAGGGGGCGCAGCAGGAGTAGGAGGCTGTTGGGCTGTCCTTTTTGAGATAGAAGACGGGCCTGCCGCTGCACCTGATGATGGGCTTGGTTTTGGGGAGAGTTGGGCGCGTGATGGTTGAAGCTGAAAAAAAAACAAGAGAAATCATAACATGATTACATTGACACGTCAATTTTGTATGCAAAGTGGGCAGAGCTTGTCAGGCACTGTGGCAGAAATTGAAACTCAGATCAGCAGTAGTGCTATTTGGGGAAATTCATGTCAGAAAGGAGCAGAAGCAGGCAAATGAGGTTCTTTATTGCCAAAGTTGGTAAACACGATTATCACAAAGGAATACAAACTTGAGTCATCTTAGTATGAATGACAATGAGCACCTGCACATCCTTGACAATGTTAAAATTAAGTCATAAATTTGCTAACTGGTTGGACAGGACAGGTATTCGCTGCCAGGACATGATACCCTTAGTGCCTTACCATCACCCCTTGAGTGGTCAAAGGTGGGGAGGCCAAGCAGGTGAGTTTACCTATTTGATCTGGAACACGTTACACGTTACTCATCAGTCTGTGATAAAGTATTTGATTCAGAAAGGATTGTTTCTCTTTGGCTAGGTCAACAAATACTCACTTAAAAACGTTCGCCCTCGACCCACACAAGCAGCAATCCAGCGTCATCGTTCAAAAACCAATGGAACTCAATCTTAAATTATTAATTTGTATACGGATTACGGCCTTGTCAATAATTACTTCCACACATGCACAAGGAATTCGCAGCCCCCGTTATCTATAGTGACAATAATGCATAAATTCAGGGCCGTATAAGAGAGGTAGAGTCATCCAGGGATTTTAGCGCCCCAATCGCACATTAGCGTGGCGTCACTGGTGCTCTGGTCCGACTCGGCTGTCGTCGCACGCGGCCCGGTGCGGTGCGAATATTTCGAACGGGATACGGATAGTTGCGCCTAAAGTACGATCCTATTTAAAGGGATTATACGGAGTTTTCCCAGAATAATTGAGTTACATAGTAAAACGTGCTTATAAAGGTGACAGAAGTCCCACGGTAGCCACATCTTTTCTGGAAATTACCTCTTCTGCACGTAAGGACATTCCAAAGTGCGCGGTGATGCCACCGCGTATTTTCTACAGGACCGGCTGAGGCAGAGCCAGTCATCTCTTTTATGCTAATAAAAACACCTCACGTATGACATATTTCCGGTAAAATAAGCAAAATTTGAAAGAAAATAAACTGGTTTTGTTCCAACGACTGCAGTAGTTACCTAGTTTTTCCATAAAATTATATATTTTACATGAATTTAATGCCAAAAAATTAATGCGCCACCACCAAATTCTCAACGCTAAAGGCCAGAGAAAAGAAAACCACAAAAAAAACACAAAACCTCAACGAACAGTGTGTAGTAATACAAAGTCCCGTCAGTTTTGAATTGCATAATAATTGTGTGATCCAGTGTAGGACTTGCAGATAATTCAAAACTCTAAAATTGATCTTAAGATAAAAGTGGTGGAAAGTGAATAAAAGTGGTGCCGATCAAGTACTCGTTATCTGATACTAGTCTCGAAAAATGCCCAAGTTTTAACGCTGATAATTTCTGAAATAATGGACTAAATGAGCATTGAGGTCCCTGTTATATGTCTTAAACGTGTTTAAAGCTCATACAACTGCAAAAGAGTGCATTTACTTTCAGGACGGAAACCCGTATAATCCCTTTAAGAGTGCGTTTACCGCGGCTAATTATCCATCCCTTAATTCATGCTGAGGAAGAGACGGCCATACGCTGCTCCGGTCTGTGTAAGGGGCGACTGGCAAGACGGCCATACGCTGCACCGGTCTGACTGAGGGGTGAGACGGCCATACGCTGCCCCAGTCCGGCTGATGGGGGGATGGGGGGGGGGGAGACGGCCATACGCTGCCCCAGTCTGGCTGAGGGGCGAGACGGCATACGCTGCAGGTCTGACGGAGGGGTGAGACGGAGGAGACGGCCATACGCTGCCCCGGTCCGGCTGAGGGGGGGGGGGGGGGGGGGGGGGGGGGGGCATACGCTGCCCCGGTCTGGCTGAGGGGCGAGACGGGCATACGTTGCACCGGTCCGCCTGAGGGACGAGACTGCCACACGCTGCGTCTGGCTGAGGGGCGAGACGGCCATACGCTGCACCGGTCTGACTGAGGGGTGAGACGGCCATACGCTGCCCCGGTCTGGCTGAGGGGTGATACGGCTAAACACTGCCCCGGTCTGGCTGAGTGTGGGGGGGGGGGGGGGGGCGGCCATACGGTGCCCCGGTCTGGCTGAGGGGCGAGACGGCATACGCTGCAGGTCTGACTGAGGGGTGAGACGGCCTGGGCCATACGCTGCTCAGGTCCGGCTGAGAGGGAGGGTCATATGCTGCCCAGAGCCCCGGCCCGGCTGAGGGGTGAGACGACATACGCTGCCCGGTCTGGCTGAGTGGTGAGACGGCCATACGCTTCCCCGGTCTGGCTGAGGGGCGAGACGGCCATACGCTGCCCCGGTCTGGCTGAGTGGTGAGACGGCCATACGCTGCCCCTGTCTGGCTGGGTGGTGAGACGGCCATACGCTGCCCCGGTCTGACTGAGGGGCGAGACGGGCATACGCTGCACCAGTCCGGCTGAGGAGCGAGACGGCCACACGCTGCCCCGGTCTCGCTGAGGGGCGAGAAATGATATTGTTTTGGCTTAATGTTCAAGATATGCTTAAAAAACAACTTTAAAAAGCAAAATATTTGAAAAGCATAGACTTGCAACCTAACTACCTAACATACTTATCTAACCGCGATGACTTCAAATTACCGCCCGTCAACCAGTGGCGTACCCAGGATTTACTCCAGGAGGGGGCAATTTTTGCTCAGGGGGGCATAAAGTACCCCCACCAAAAAAACTCACCGGATTTGGCCCACTATATTTTTAAAATGGCATATTTTCACCATTTTTCACCTAAAAAAAATAAAAAAATAATTCATTTTTTTTCGACCAAAGGTGGCACGTACAGACCTTCAGGAGGGGCGGGGGCAATTTCCTCGTTTCCCCCCACCCTTGTGTACGCCTATGTCGTCAACACTCGTCAACACCCGTCAAAAGACCGCAAAACGCTCGAAAGCGCGGCTGCGGCGATGGGGCTGGCCACGACTGGACCAGAGCACCAGTGACGTCATCGCTAATGCTGTGCCGCTCGGCAGTCGATACATGGGGAATCCCGGGATGACACCCCCTGGCATAAATTATACCGTGTTCAATAAGACGTGGTGTGCTGTGTACAATAAGCTTGACCAATCACCGTTGAGCTCGCTAGAGACAGCTCATCGCTGATTGGTCAAAGTTACTGTACGCACCGTGCGAATGCTAGTCTGAACACCACTATTCTCATGCGGAGCAAAAACTACGGGGCGGACGGCAATCGCCAAGGCCTCCAAGTTTGGCGAAATAGAGCCAAGTTCTTTAGGCTATAATGCGGTGACGTCATCAGTCATTCTGGTATAAACCTCCCATCTGGTATAAACCTTGGCGGTTCGTTCGAAAATCTACTCTAGAGCCGTTGAGGTAGAGTTTTGAGAAAAACGAACATTGGATCATATGATTTCTAGATCCAAGCTACAATTCTGCTATCTCAGTTCAAAACTCCATGTTAACACGCGCCCTGGAGGGCCTCTGATAATTACACGCCCTGGAGGGGGGGGGGGCGGATTTCGCCCCCCCCCCCCCTATGATCTCGAAACCACGCAACGTAGCGACAAGCGGGAAACGACTTTAGATAGCTCGAGACAAGCTCTTTCGAAAGTATTTCGTTATTTTTTTTTTCAGGTCAATATTGAGGTCACCAGAGGTCATCAAGGGTCAGATTTTCAAGTTTTCAAGACTTCGGTTCGAACACCCCCAAATATCTCGGGAACTATGATAGTTAGCAACAAACGGAAAAAAGCAATCGAAAGTCATTGAAAAATGCAATCGACTCAGGTGTCCTCAGATTTGAGCTCAGGTCAATAGTTTAGGCTCCAGAGCAGTGGCGGATCCAGGATTTTCTAAGGCAGGGGGCTTCAGGCCCGAGGGCGGCATATTTCCTCGGTAACAGGGGCGGCATGGTCCAAAGGGGCGGCAATCCAATATGTCAATTAAACGGGTCAAATATGCCTCTTCCTTAACCCCCCCTCCCCGGGGGGGGGGGGGGGAGAATCTGCCCCTCCCGGATTTTCTCAGTATCTTGAAAACTATGATAGATATTGACGTGAAACGTTCCGTACCTTATGTTGCATCCATTTTACGTCTTCTCTCAACATGTCAGTTGGGCAAACTACAGAGGCGATACAAAATAGATCAATCAATTTTTAGATTTTGTTATACCCATATTTGGGCATACATGCAGTATCAAACTGTGAGGCCTGTCATTAGGACAATTCGGAGCAACATCCGCATACTCGGAGGTTAAAAAGTGTCGGAGAACATGTTGTCCATCAATATATCGGAATAATAAATGTGACCATATTCGGTAATTATCCTTATTCCACGTAAATGACGATCTAAATATTGATTCCGCGACGCAACAACCACAGTGTGAAATACATTTTTAGATCGGTAGTCAGCCGGCTAATCCAATTTTAGATCATGAAGTCAGGTGGCGAATCAAAATTAAATCGCTGAGGCTGCTGCGAGTGCCGAAATTGAGATCGCCGACCCTTACTTTGGCAATATCTGCCAAAGTAGGGATCTGATCATACAAGTACAAGACAATATGATGGCGCGATTCGTGCAGTTTCAACCGAAAAAAATCCATGGGTGATGGGCATTTTTTTAGGGGTGATAGGGTGTTTGAAGGTGTGCATGTCAGGAAAACAATACATTTTTAGATCGTATCTCCTTATAAGGGCATGCTCCGCCCATTTTGATGACGTCACGACCTAATTTTTGATCGATCCATTTTTAGATCGCCTCCCCATAGTTTGCCCAACTGATGTCATTTCAATTAGTGAAGTAGTTAAGGAGATAATAACGTTTAAGTGACGTCAGGTCATGCCATTTTTGGTGGAAAAACGATAAATGTTTGAAAAACCGTAGACAATCGAGTTGTAAAGCAAATTGCAAAAAATCAAATGAAAGAAAATTCCATTTTCTTTAAAAAGGCTATCTCGGATTTGAATTTTTGTTAGTTTTGGACAACAAACTGATTTGTTTAGGAAAAATCCCACAAAATATACATTTTCAAAGATATAACAAAATGGAATATATATATACTGGATAACCAAGTATGAACGATACCCACACCAAAATTCAAAGTAAAATCTTATTTAATGCCAAAACACGGGGGACGCTGTAGCGCCCAAAGTTTGCGTCTGATTGCAACACAAATGGTCTCAAACGATGCCCCGTGCCCATTTCAAGGATGACAAGCATTCTTAGAGTAAATTTGTTACACGTGACCTTCAAGGTCAAAGGACGGGGAACGCTGTAGCGCCCAACTTTGGGTGCTAACTTGAAGGTCACGGGGCACAACTCTAAGAATGCTTATCATTCTGGAAATGGAAAGGACGGGGGAAAAATCCCGTCCTTTGACCCTGAATTTGACATTACAGGTCATGGGGTTTGACCTTGAAGGTCACGGGGCACAACTCTGAACATTCTTGTCATCTTGGAACTGGCACAAGGAATCGTTTGAGACCAACTTGTCGCGATCGGACGGTAACTTTGGGCGCTACAGCGTTCCCCATCGTTTGACCTTGAATTTGATCTTGAAGGAGACCAGTAAAGTCAAAATGGACCCGATTTTTGTAAAGCAGGAGGTTCGTTTTGACCTTAGTCCTTAAGGCCATCGCGTCCAATCGCGTACAAATCGGTGACCGACACTGCACACGTTTCTGTGGAGCTGTGGACATCATGGACATTGGACATTCATCCAAGCTATTTTTAGGCGCCCCGAGTGTGAAAGGTATGTACAATACGTCAGCACCTTCAACGCCTCGCCAGGCATATAACAAAAGTGTCACGGTTATTTCATGGGGTCCAGGCCTCTTCGTAGGCGCCATCCAGGGCGCTATCGGGAGTGTGGGGAGGGGGGCAAAAGCGTGTTATTGGTTTCGAAGGTCACGGATGCCCGGTCGCCGTCGGAGGGAAGCTGAAGGCGTCAGGGTGCCACCATTCTGAGTGCACGGGGGCACCGCATCGCTTTCGGGCCGGCAAGGTGCCATCCGGGGCGGTATGATACCTTCCGAGGGTAGCAAGAGATGCTTTCCGAAGGTGGCAAGACGTCTTCCGAACTCCGAAGGCGGCACATTGCACTCTGAGGGCGGCAAAATGTCTTCCGAGGGCGGCAAAATGTTTTCCGAGGGTGACATGATGCTTTCCAAGGGCGGCATAATGAGCTCTGAGGGCGGCAAGATGCCTTCCAAGGGCGGCAATATGTCTCCGAAGGCGGCATGATGCCTTCCAAGAGCAACATAATGTGCTCTGAGGGCAGCAGGATGCCTTCCGCGGGAGGCATATTGCACTCCAGAGGCGGCATAATGTGCTCTGAAGGCGGTAAGATGCCTTCCGAGGGCCACAAAACATCTTCCGAGGTCGGCATAATGCACATCCGAGGGCGGCAAAATGTCTTCCGAAGGCGGCAAGATGTTTTCCGAGGGCGGCATGATGCTTTCCGAGGGCGGCATAATGCTCTCTGGATTCTGAGGAGGGCATGATGCCTTCCGAGGGCGGTAAGATGTCTTCCAAGGGTGGCATGAAGCCTTCCAAGAGCGGCATCATGCGCTCTTAGGGCGGCAGGATGCCTTCCGAGGGCGACAAGACATCTTCCGAGGGCGGCATAATGCACTCCGAGGGCGGCAAAATGTCTTCCGAGGGCGACACGATGTTTTCCGAGGGCGGCATGATGCCTTCCGAGGGCGGCATGATGCCTTCCGAGGGCGGCATGATGCATTCCGAGGGCAGCATGATGCCTTCCGAGGGCGGCGATGTACCTTCTGAGGGCGGCATTATGCGTTGTGAGGGCGGCAAGCTGTCTTCTGAGGGTGCCAGGGTGCCTTTCAACAGTGCTACGACTATGTCGGTAGACACAAGGGCGCCCTGGCGTCCTCCCGAGAACGCTACAGCGCCTTCGGCGCCGAAAAATGCTTTGCAAGAACGTCGTCGCGGCGCCTTCGGCGCCGCGGTGCCCGAGGGCGCCGTTTTCTAAGGCAGGGGGCTTCAGCCCCTACGGCCCCCCTGGATCCGCTACTGCTCATCGAATGTCAAAAAGGTGATTTTGTTTTCAAAACTGTTTTCCCCAAATAACCTTTTACCTAATAAAGATAAAGCAATAATGTTTACGCCATCGCGTGTGTCTTGTCAAGGCGCTTCGAATCATATTCATGGTGACCGGGTTAGGTCAACTGAGAAATCTGACCTCAGGTCAAGGTCAAGTGTTGACCCAATTTGGTCATGTTGCATATTGGAAGACGTGTCTCGACGAGACAAACATATTGGTACCGTTTTCTCTTCCCTATCTTCATTATATCGATAGTTATTGATAAAACCGTGTTGGCGGTCACAAAATTGACCTGACCTTAGGTCACCGATATTAGAAATCCGAGATTAACAAATTGTTGGTATCTATGATCTTATGAAGTCCTGCAAGATTGAAACCGATCGGCGTAAAACTGTGGCTGTGGTACTACTGCAAACGTTTTGGAGTTGAGGTCATCACGTGACCTGGTCTGGTGGCCTGACCTGAGATGACCTGAGGCCAAGAATTTTACATAATGCGGGAAGTTAATTTCTAAACAGGTATACAAAAAACGGCGGCGCTGCGCGCCGCCGTTTTTGCGCTATCCTCGAAAAACCGGAGGGGTGGGCGGATTTCGCTCCCCTCCAGGGCGCGTGTTAAGGTCGACACTTCCCTTTAAGATCGTGAGACAACAGTTTTAAAGAAACTAGGGAATTTGCCTACTCACATCGCTTATTTGGGGTTATTGACACTGGTTTATAGAATATAATTTTCTGAATCGAGCCATGCCTTTCATTTTTCCAGATTCACACTAGTTGCTGAGATATTCCAAAGACCCCAGCGACTGGCTGGCAGACATAAATTATCGAGTAGACCTCAGAGGGCTTCCGCTACTACTAGAAGCATGGGTGGAGCTTTTCCAAGAAGTTGGTGGGGTAAAATATCATTTTGCTTGGTTGTTTTGTTTGGTTGAGGGGAAAATGAACATTCTAATGCCGGATAACCTCGAAATCTGACAAGAGTTGGTGGGGCAAATCACAAAATTGGTGGGGCAGTGGCTCCACCATTTGAATAGGGAACTCCACCCGTGACTAGAAGTATTACGATTATTGATTAAACTGCTAGCATATCGTTATCGCCGGCCAAGAGCAATTCTACAAAACAGCTCGTGTGCGCTGATAGCAGCGGCCGAACAGTACCGTCTGGCCCCCTTCTCGCAACGCTTGATGGCCATTTGTTGACGATGATATCAATTTAGAGCTACGCAACTTGCACATAATAAAGTTTACAGTGGCAAGAACATTCTGTGCAAAACTTGTCTCTCTATCTTGCATGATGTGACCGTAATTGTATTGTCTTAAATGCGCCGTTTTACATAACATCACTATAGTGGCGATCATTTTATATATATCGAAACAAAAAATAAGCAAAAAACAATGTGAGTGAAAATTAGACTAAAGGGGCTCCAGATGTGAATTTGATGGTATCCAACAATCAAACCAATAGCTACTTACCGTATGGAAAATATTTTTGACTTTCCAAAACAGTAAGCACTCTCCCTTTAAACTCCAGTGGATCCACGCCTAACGCCTAAACTAGCTATTTTGAGGCCAAAGCCTCGGAAGCTGAATAATTAATGAACAACTCATCAGTTTTGGCTCATTCTTGTAATAAGAAGCAATTGAAAATAGCATTTCTTGTAAAGAGCTAAATCAATTTTCTTCTGACTCAGGATCTTTGTCAGTTTTCGATTCATTTCAGTTATTTGGGGAATTGCGCCGATGTCCTCCCTAAATCCACCCGTGACTTTGAATGCCACTTCACTTTCCAAAATTCGGAATTACGCATCTTCTCTGAAGAAATTTTGCAACAGAAGAGAAGTATATTTTTAGCAAGTAACTGATGATCTGACATAAAATGAACAGTGCGCTTCGATTTAGCATACATTTCACCAATCACACACTATAGGTACCTCTGAAACTGAGCACCATTCACAGCATCGTATTGCATGCAACTTCAGTATGTAACCATTCACAGCATCGTATTGCATGCAACCTCAGTATGTAATGCACATCCCCGTTGTCACCGTCATGGTTGTCACACCAGCGGCGTCCGTTCGGTCGGCTCTGTGTTATTATCGCTGCCGCTGTCCGCTGTCTCTCTGTCATCATCCCCGGCTGTCTCTCCGACCCCGTCCTTCCCCTCGGTGCTGCCCCGGCGCCACCGGCAGCAGCACATCAGCAGAACGGGCAGCGTCATCAGCAGGGTCAGGGCACTGAACACGGCCACCGCGGCCGGGAAGCCGCCGGCGTCAGTCAGCACGCCGCCCGCCATCGGGCCGGCCAGGCTGCCCACCGAGAACACCGCCGCCCACACGCTCGACACGAGGGCGAGCGTCACCAGCGTGTCGGACAGTCCGACGCCTTCGGCCGCCCGCAGCAGGTTGCCGAACGTGGGGATCAGCGCGCCGCCGAGGGACAGCTCCCGTAGCGTCATGCCGAGCGCTAGCAGGCTCCGGCTGGGGGCGAGGCCGAGCGGCGGCGGCGGGCTGAACAGCGCCAGGCCGACCGCGGCCAGCGCCAGGCACGCCGACATCAGCACGTAGTTGTTGCTGAGGTGGTCGCACAGTTTGCCGACCAGGGGTCCAGTGAGGGCGTACATGCCGCCGGCCAGCAGGAAGTAGATGCCGAGCTGTGAGGGGCTGACGCCGAGCCTGTCGGCGGCGTACGGCGCCAGACCGGGCCGCAGCGCTGTGTAGCCCGCCGACACAGTCAGCAGCACGGCCACGTTCAGCCACGCCTCGGCGGAGCTCAGCAGGCGGCTCAGCAGGCGGAACGTGACCACCGGCTGCGGCTGCCCGCCCAGCGCCGGCAGCGTGCAGCAGCTGACCGCCGTCACGGCCATCACTAGGCCGCCGAGCGCGTAGAACGGCGCGCCGTACCCGCCGGCCGAGTAGAGCACGCCGCCCAGCGCCGGCCCGGCCGCCATGCCGACCCCCACCATCGTCTCGCCGAGGGCGAACAGCAGGTTGGTCATGTCCGGGAACTGGTTGGCGATGATGGTGCAGCTGGCCGTGTAGGCGGCGGCCGTGCCGAGCCCCTCGGCCACGCGCGCCGCCGTGCACGCCGCCACGAACGCCTCCGCACTGCCGATACGGTCCACCAGGCCCAACGCCACCGTGGACACGCCAGTTATCCCCAGACCCAGCTGGTAGACCCGCGAGGCGCCCAGTACGGGGATGATCCGGGCGGCCAGCGGCGAGGTGAGCAGCATGGTGGCCGCGTGGGCCGAGAACACACCTGCAGTCGCTGTCTGAGATATGCCACGCCGCTCCGCCTCCGACGGAAAGAACGGCACCAGCATGGAGGCGATGCTGCTGAACAACAGGTTACCCGTCACCACGTTGGCGATGATGATCAGGTCGCGGCAGCTGAGGCGGGCCAAGGGCCGCTTGGCGGTGCCGCTGGATGCCTCGGTGGTGCCGCTGGGAGCCTGGGTGGTGCCAGGCTGGCGATTGGGGCTGGGGAGACGCCGTTGGCTGTTGCCGGGGCTGCGTTCTGGCGGTGTGTCGCCTCCGGCGGTGCTGCGCTCGCCATACTGTTCGCCCTGCTCACACTGACCGGGCATAGTATGTGCACCGGCGTCGTTCACCCCCTCCCCTCACACACACACACACACCGAGCACTGAACAACGCACGCTGGGCACCACTGGACCACCACTGGGCACCGTCTGACCACCACTGGACCACCACTGGGCACCGTCTGACCACCACTTGACCACCACTGGGCACCGTCTGACCACCACTGGACCACCACTGGGCACCGTCTGACCACCACTGGACCACCACTTGACACCGTCTGACCACCACTGGACCACCACTGGGCACCGTCTGACCACCACTGGACCACCACTGGGCACCGTCTGACCACCACTGGACCACCACTTGACACCGTCTGACCACCACTGGACCACCACTGGGCACCGTCTGACCACCACTGGACCACCACTTGACACCGTCTGACCGACACAACATCCGCCAGCTCTGCCAGCACTGACGCCGCGGGCCGTCTGTACGGCCAGTCAGCACTGGCCGTGCAGGCCGGCTCCACTGCTGAGCGGGGTTTGCGCTGTAGGCATCTGTGCAGTCTCAGTATAACATATCACCCTTCATTGGCGCGTGTGGAATGTGTCACTCCGAGACCAACTGGGACGGCGCCGTAAACCGAGCGAGTAGGGACTAGGGGCCGCTGCCCTCACTTAGTGGGTGGTCCTCCTGGACGTGTGGTGCTCCTGGACCTCTATGACACGCTGGAACTGCACAATGAGGTGGTTAGGAATTCTGTATTTTTCTCTGGTATTTCACAATTAAATTAATTTCAACTCCTCTTGTTGTACTGTTTACGCATGCTCGTAGTAATCAGACTCCAAGCACAGGATCAACAGCCTCGACTTACCCCCGTCTTGTTGACAACCCTTCAGGTCCTGCAGTTACGGTCGGGGTTCGTCGCCGCCGCATACCTCAGCTGAGATGCAAGTTTGATGCATAAACTATACATGCTCAAGTCTGAACTAGTGAATAGTATTGTTCATCGCTGAGTAAGTTATGCATAAGATGTTATGAGTTATCATATAACTGTTGGAAATAATTCATGTTGGAGTTCGAGCTGTGACAAATGACTTCAATCCCTATTATTTGCCGGTATATGTGGCGTCAGGAATGGCGCCCTTGAAGAAAGGCGTTATCTTGGACGCTGTCAACATACAGATCATAATGTCGTGATCGTTGTATCATAATGTTGTGATCGTTGTATCGGCAGCGCTCGCTCGTCGTTCCGTGGTATATGGCAAAAATCTGAATATGAGCGGCCCGGCCCGACCCGGCCCAACCCGGCCCGGCCCGTGGCGACGCTTTTGAGAAGCTAATATCTCTGCAACCGCACGTCCGATTGACAAGCGGGTTTCTTTGCTGAGTAGCCCCATCCAACCAAACCTGTTTGAGACCGGTGCCGACTCATGTCGGTCACTACTACTGCACGTGGCGCGTGCCACGTGAGGGGTGTTGAAAAGTGTTCTCTCGCAAAAACTTCGCAACGGCTGGGAAGATTGTGTTCAAATTTGGTGTGTGGTTAGGGACCCCTCAGCCGCCACTTTTCCACAAGTCAGGGGTGGGGTGCCTCTGCACGTGCGCACGTGCACACCCCTATTTTATATATCAGGAACGGCTGAGCCGATTGTGTTAAATTTTGGTGTGTGGTTAGGGACCCTCCCGCCTCCGCCGCCGCCTTCCCACAAGTCATGGTGGGGTGCCTCTGCACGTGCGCACGTGCACACCCCTATTCTATATCTCAGGAACGGCTGAGCCGATTGTGTTCAAATTTGGTGTATGATTAGGGACCCTCCGCCGCCGCCTTCCCATAAGTCATGGGTGGGGTGTCTCTGCACGTGCGTACGTGCACTCTCCTATTATATATCTCAGGAACGGCTGAGCCGATTGTGCTCAAATTTGGTGTATGGTTAGGGACCCTCCGCCGCCGCCTTCCCATAAGTCATGGGTGGGGTGCCTCTGCACGTGCGTACGTGCACTCTCCTATTATATATCTCAGGAACGGCTGAGCCGATTGTGTACAAATTTGGTGTATGGTTAGGGACCTCCAGCCGCCAATTTCCCACAAGTCAGGGGTGGGGTGCCTCTGCACGTGTGCACGTGTGCACTTTTTTTGCATCTCAGAAACTACTTGCCCAATCGAGTTGAAATTCACCATACATTTCCTTCGCGCTCGCTCGTTCATCGCCGACTACGGCGCCTTACTGGTATGATATCGGGTGCAAACTACAAACTCTCAGTTTCAGTACATGACATTGATTACTGAAGTTTCGTCATACCATGTCGCTATGAAGATAACTGCATAGCATCCTTTAGACGTGGCTGACTGAATCTTGAAACCGTTTATAAGCAAAGCTTTGCGGATGCCGTCGCCTAGACCATGCAGTAAAACATAGCGTATAGGTATATGACAAATGTCACGATACTTTGTGTGGCAGATGTTTGATGTTCGACTGATATTTATATTGGATTAACCATATTCCCTGCGGGGACAGATTCTGCCCCCCAGTGGGTTTTCACTTATTGCTTCTAAACCGTTAAGCCTAGCATCCTGAAACTTTGTGACTTGTTCTAAAATTGAATGGCGCGTATTGTGTCACAATTTTGAAAACATCGGTCCAGCAGAGGCGGTTCCAGGCTCCTGTTTTGCGGAGGGTATTACGAATGCGGTTTTGCGGCGCATACTTCCTTCATGGTTTGTAGTGCAAAAAATGCATCAGAAGCAATTTCAATGCAATATGGTTCATAGATACTGGGATTGTATATATTTTTGGGGCAGAGGCGCACTCAGGTACAACAAAATGGGAGGCGATACCCTCCCTCAAATTAAGGGCGGATCCAGGCGTTTTTTTTTTTTGGGGGGGGGGGGGGCAACCAGTTTGAGTGGATCTTACCTAGGTACCCCCAATTTCGAAAATCTCCCCGGATTTGGGCCACTTTATTTTGCAACCATACGATTTCTAATGATTTCTGTATTTAAAAAAAAAGCTTTTCGACCTTTTGGGATATCGAAAAAAGTGTACCTATGTTTTCGTTCCCGACTGCAAGGGGAAAACATGAAAATGTGTGCTGAATCAAGCCGGCTTTGCCCGTAAGAGCAAAGACGGTTCCATCCGTTCGTCTTCGGGGCCAACTACTTTTTGCTACAGGGCTCGACGACCCTTGCAACAAAAAAGCAAGAGTATCTTAGATTTGAGCAGTTTTTTTGCTGTGAAGGAAAAAAGTGCTAGTGGAAAGAAGCTACCATAGAAATTTAAACGAGAACTTGGAGCATCAAATATATGGTAGTTTTCTTCAGAATTTCCAGCTCCGAATTTCGGATAGTAAACCGAGGGGATTGTCCGACCGGAAAAATAAATACACATTTCGCTGCACAAATGTTTGCCGTTGTTATCTGTTGCGCTCCGATACAAAAAGAGCTAAGGGCGAGGACGTCAAACATGATCGAAACAGTCGCACTTCCGCCATTCAAAACAATAATACAGATGACCCGATCATGACGTCAAATTCAATATGCATTTCAAGAAACTTTAGCTACCCATATAGATGGGTATTGATCTATGCATCGCGTACGGATAGGATGATCAACTTTCGTTGCCAGGTTCTTGAAACAAAAATAGGTCCCTGCTCCCGGACCTCGAGGCCATTTGCGCATCACAGCGGGCCCATAGATACAACACACGCAGACGAAGTAACCGATACCTACTACGATGAACGCTGCATTTCTCATATTACTGCCATACAGTCCATGGCAGAAACCTGCGGCAGCCAGCCAGGCAGCGGCAGCCTGAAATAATCTAGCTGGCGACTTCCCGATCGCGCAAAGAAGTCAACGACTTCGTCGCCGCCAAATTTTGGAGAGAAAAAAAACCGAATTTGCCCAGTACCGTACTACAAACGCAAATATAGCATGATTAGACTTCACGTCTTGTGGGGGGGGGGGGGGGCAAAACATAGTTTGCCCCCCCCCCTTGAACGGTCTGGGGGGGGGGGGGGGGGCGTTGGCCCCTGAATCCGCCCCTGCCTCAAATTAGGTGCAACTTCAAATTAGTAAGGTGATAAAAGCGTTACGCGCATTGTGCCCCCCACGTTGTTTTCCTGGATCCGCCTATGCGCAATATATTACATTTAACCAATTACAGTATACAATGCCCACATGTGACGTTCATGTCGTCCCAAACAATCACGAACAGCACATCATTTTGTTATCAGAAGATCACCCCCCCCCCATTTTGCATCCCCTGAATACGCCTGTGATTTTTTTTTGTCTTTTGATATATTGAAGACCAGTACATTTGAAGCTCAAAAACGTTTGGGGCATGACAATCGGTCAAACTGCATGGCCGCAAACACCTTAAAAAAAAACACCGAAAATATTCGTATTTTTGAGAAAAAAAGGGCCCAAAAAGGGAGATCTTGTCATGACGAATCGAATGGCGTTTCCCCATCGAAATCGACAAAGCGGTTCTCGAGATCTCGGGGGGGTGGGGGCAGATTCTGCCCCCCGCAGAGGTTAACGTAATTTTGGCCGCCCGCAGGGAGTAGGGTTAACCAAATTTGTGGATATGTATATGCGAAGCACATGCGCGCAAGGCTACTAGATAATATGCATGTTCATCCGCGTTGGATGATGCTTGCCAGTTGCAATAAATTGTGTTTGTTGCATGTTTGCCTTAACGTTATATTTTGCTTAAGTGTTGGTTTAACTGTATGCAAAAACATATAGTTTTCATTGCTTTTGTTGAAGGGAGTTTTATTCAAAGAAACGCTCGCTTATGAGCTGCACTTTTCTAGCCTTTGCTTAACCATTGTCTTAAACTATAAACTTAAGTCTTGAACTATGATTTCACCCAATAATAGCGACAGAATGACTGAATGACTGAATGACTGACTGGGTTTCGGGGTCGGCTGGTGAGGTATGAGTTGTGACTGAGTGGTTGCATAGCCGAATGACTGAGTGACTGAGCTCCGTGTCCGGCTAGTGAGTTGTCCACCGTCCCGCGGTTGACCTTCAGACCCACGCCGCCACCGCTGCCGCTAGCTGGGTGGTGCCGCCCGGCCAGCCGCCGCAATCAATACACGACCACATTGGAGAACAAACTCGGGCACGATGCGTGTGGACTGCACGTGACAGGACTCTCCCCGCCCCTCCCCGCCCCGCCCCGCCCCCGTCCTCCGTCCGGTTCCTATAAACAGGTGAACCAACTACACACCACACACCGCTACAATACATTTTGTCTGTGCGTTAAAGGGAATAGTGCACCTTGGGAAAAGTAACTGGAATGATGGAAAAGAGTGTCCTGACTACGGTTCTGGCATTCGTTTTTTTTTCTTCGAAAAAGTACAAATTTGTCATAATTTGACTACAATTTGGATATTACTACGTGTGACGTCACAACAATCACGTCACGTCACCAAAAAGAGTTGTGACGTCATACCGGTAAAAGTCTATCCTTGAATCAGATTATGTAAATAACGCTACTACAGCAAGTAACAAATTCGTTCGCTGGGCAATTTGTGATAATTTGAAGAACAAAATATTCGTATTTTTACATGTGTGAAATGTGAATGTTTGTACTACGGCGTTGCATGAGTGGAGTTGGAGTGGCGTTGCGTGAACCTGAAGTAACACTCATACACGTGTATGTGCATACATATATTTGCTATACCCATAATTGTGTTTGTGTAAATAAATGTGTGGATGTGCCTCTACTGCAGCGAACATTGCAGCTACCGGTACGGATCACCCATCACCCATGGACATTTACAAAGTTATGGCCAATAATATTTATACATCATCATGAACTTATCGCGAGGCACCGTCAACTCAAAACAAACATTGGCAAACGTCAATCGACGTATTGTAGATGCCACGACCAGCTACCCATCAAAACATGTGTATTGTCACGAAGCATCTTTTGGTAATTTTCAATCCAAACAATCAAATTCAATTTTAATTTCGTTCAAAATTGACCAAATTATTTACTTAAAACTTAGTCACATGATGTTTCAGATTTGTCGTGTTTGCCTTGGACCACAACAGCGGCGACAGCGCAATCTGTATTTGTATTTATTGATAAATCACCAACAGGCACAAAACCCGGTTACAGGCGAAGTCAGGAGATAAAACTATGACTTTCACTTAAAATACACACGCATGCAAGACGACAGACAAGACACCTACACACACACACACACACTTACACACACACACACACACACACACACACACACACACACACACACACACACACACACACACACACACACACACACACACACACACACACACACACACACACACACACACACACACACACACACACACACACACACACACACACACACACACACACACACACACACACACACACACACACACACACACACACACACACACACACACACACACACACACACACACACACACACACACACACACACACACACACACACACACACACACACACACACACACACACACACACACACACACACACACACACACACACACACACACACACACACACACACACACACACACACACACACACACACACACACACACACACACACACACACACACACACACACACACACACACACACACACACGCACACGCACACGCACACGCACGCACGCACGCACACGCACACGCACACGCACACGCACACGCACACGCACACGCACACGCACACGCACACGCACACGCACACGCACACGCACACGCACACGCACACGCACACGCACACGCACACGCACACGCACACGCACAAGTACACACACACATACACATAACCATTCGATGAGCCCTCGCGTGGTAAAGCCTGGCTGCGAGCTCACAAGGCTCAAAAGGCACCTGCCCGAGTTACATGTGACCGCACAACGGATTTGTAGTTGGATGATGGCGAGCAAAATAAATCTAGGGATACGCAGGCGTTAAGAAACTCGTTACACATGGAAGAAATTCGGCAAAAGATCCGTTTTCACAGCAGCGACACGTGCAAACGGTATATGCCAGAGCACAGGCGACCTGATCCGTCTGGCCGGAGCCGACAGGTGAAAGCGTGACAGGAGCTGGAGACTGTCAAGTCGGCCGTGAAAAACGTTGTGTATGAACATAAGATCATGCTGCATGAAACGAGATTTTATGGAGGAAACCTTGAAATGCTGCAGTAAGTGATCGTAATCTAGGTTAAAGGAGCTGTGGTCAGATGAACACGCGAGCCAAATCAAAAAGGAATGCTGAATGCGTTCCAGCCGTTTAAGATGAGTCACTGCCGCTCCCGACCAGACCACGCTCCCGTATTCGACAATGGAGTGGACATGAGCGTTGAAAGCACACAACATGACCTTGTGATCGAGCTTTACATGGCGACGGGGAGCTGGCAGCTGCATGCTGCGGATAAGCAGTCCAAGCATACGTTTGGCCTTTGCGACTGTGGCGTCCACATGAGAAGCGAAGTTCAACTTTGAGTCTACGATGACTCCCAAGTCGCGCACCTGTGCGTGACGCTCTAGTGTAACACCATCCATTGTGTAGGCCGCTAAGACAGGCGAGGTGCGCAAAGTGAACGATATTACGTGGCACTTGGCCGGGTTCAAACTTAGCCCCCACACACGTGACCAATGTACAAGAGAGTCGATGTCAAACTGAAGTGCGCGAGCATCGTCCTCACAGCGGACCGGCGTATACAGCTTAACGTCATCAGCATACATTGTGCATCCATTTTGTATGTGGAGTGGTATATCGGCGGTAAAACAGATAAATAACAGGGGGCCGCAGATACTACCTTCTGGGACGCCCGATAACACTGGAGTCCACGGTGAGAATCTAGACGAATCCGCTTCGTGAAACGGATTTTTAACCAATGGCTACACCAGAAGAGGAACGAGCCTTCCTTGCAATTCTGTTACCAAACACATGATGCGTTTCAGTGGCGGTCGGTTATTATAGAGTTCAGTGCGGTCGGTTCAAATAGCGAAAACGAAGTGCGGTAGAAGTACTTTTTTTTCTATGCCGCCACCCATGAACAGGTGACCAGGAACAGGCCCTCTATCCCAACGACGCACATCACCTTACGTGAACACCAGAAAACAAAAGAGAAAATGTCGCGGCACTCCCAGCTATGAAATGGAAGAATAAAATAAAAAATCCAATGAAGAGAGGAGGGCGGTGGTGTGTTAGCTGTGGTAAAAAATAAAGCAGAAAGTAGTCGCTGCTGAAATCAGCAAGCGACTGCCCCCCAACTACGCCCCCTGGGAATAGTACATTCTCACATTTGCACATACATAACCGAGTTAGTAAGGATCGCGAGGGTTTGTATCACTGTCTGCTGCCCCGATCTCGTACTACTACTAATGACGTATGCGAAACGTCACGGGATTTGTCCCTTTAAAATAGCTCCCAATAGCTCCAACGGTTTTGGCGTTGAAACTCAGCAACTAGGTCGTTTTGGAAGGAAAAAATCAGATTTAGAGATTTCTCAGTACTACCGATTTTGGAATTAATCTGGCTATCTCAGTTAAAAACTAATGTTAAAGGTTCACTATTCCCTTTAAAGGGAATGTTTCACCTTTCTGAAAGTTGTCAAATATTCGCTGTTTGTAGTCGAAAATAGGAAGTAAGTGCTGCTGAAAAAGAAGGTGATATTTTTCACTCGAAAAGTCACCTAACTTTATACAAATTCAGTTTTTAAATTTGGGCGATGACGTCATTATTGAGCTATAGACCGCTGCTGATTGGCAGACAAAGTGGGATTGGCTGCAAAAGTGGCTGCCAGCCAATCAGCGGCTGCACCAGCCTGGGTGCATTTTGCAAATGGTAAATTAAATTGCTTAAAAACGGTTAGGTTTTGGGAGAAATGACCTTAGTAATTTAGACATTTCAATAACGGCCCAAGATAATGACTATCTCATTTTAAAACTAATACAAAAGTGAAACATTCCCTTTAACTCAAACTAACACAAAATAACTCTCTAAATTTATTAAACGGAATGTTTCACCTTTCTGGAAGTTGTAAAATATACGCTGGTTGTAGTCGACATATGATGTAGGTGCTGCTGAAAACGATGGTGATATTTTTATCTCGAAAAGTCACTTAACTTTATACAAATGAAGTTTTTAAAATTGGGATGATGACGTCATTATTGAGCTATAGAGAGCTATAGAAAAACCTTTACGCTTCCAAATGTATGGCACAATCGTTTCAGACAATTCTGGCAACTTAAATACAAACATTGTGGAACTGTGTCTTCTCCCGCACAGAACACAATGAGGAGTGCGAGGCATTGCGATAACTCAATATTTATTTAAAAAACAATCAATCCATAACTGAGACTTCAAGCAACGCGAAAAACTTCAGTTTGGACCACAACCTATCGCGTTGGCCGTTTACATTGTACTCTCGTCTGACTTCCAGGACCAACAATCTTGAAGTGTCAAGTGGCTGTCAACTAATCAGCGGCGGTTCTTGCATAGACCCCTTTTACGAATTCGAAATTCAATTGCTTAAAAACGGCTAAGTTTTTGGGAAAATGACCTTAATAATTTAGACATTTCAATAACGACCAAAGATAATGGCTATCTCAGTTCTAAATCAAGATAAAGGTGAAACATTCCCTTTAACATGCTTACAGTCCTTTTGCATAACTGATCACTACTTTTTGCATTCCAACATGGTAATAACTGAGAGTGGCACTTTGCTTCCACGGTTAGCTGTTTTTAGTATCACATTGCCTGTGCAGTGTGCAATGCTACAAGCCGAACAAAAACACAATTCCTTTATGCTGTTGCTTGGGCAGCAGCAATAACAATAAAGTTAGAGCATCATCATATTTGTTTATCGCGACATTTATTGTTATAACCGCACTGTAAATTCCGATTCTCTGAACGTATGCAGAGCTGACTCCTGCAGCGGACGGCAGCCGGCAGTCTCCCTCAGGCCAGACAGTAACAGCGGACGGCAGTCTCCCTCAGGCCAGACAGTAACAGCGGACGGCAGCCGGCAGTCTCCCTCAGGCCAGACAGTAACAGCGGACGGCAGCCGGCAGTCTCCCTCAGGCCAGACAGTAACAGCGGACGGCAGCCGGCAGTCTCCCTCAGGCCAGACAGTAACAGCGGACGGCAGCCGGCAGTCTCCCTCAGGCCAGACAGTAACAGCGGACGGCAGCCGGCAGTCTCCCTCAGGCCAGACAGTCCCAGCGGACGGCAGACGGCAGCCTCCCTCAGGCCAGACAGTAATAGCGGACGACAGCCGGCAGTCTCCCTCAGGCCAGACAGTCCCAGCGGACGGCAGCCGGCAGTCTCCCTCAGGCCAGACAGTCCCAGCGGACGGCAGACGGCAGCCTCCCTCAGGCCAGACAGTAATAGCGGACGACAGCCGGCAGTCTCCCTCAGGCCAGACAGTCCCAGCGGACGGCAGCCGGCAGTCTCCCTCAGGCCAGACAGTCCCAGCGGACGGCAGCCGGCAGTCTCCCTCAGGCCAGACAGTCCCAGCGGACGGCAGACGGCAGCCTCCCTCAGGCCAGACAGTAATAGCGGACGACAGCCGGCAGTCTCCCTCAGGCCAGACAGTCCCAGCGGACGGCAGCCGGCAGTCTCCCTCAGGCCAGACAGTCCCAGCGGACGGCAGCCGGCAGTCTCCCTCAGGCCAGACAGTCCCAGCGGACGGCAGACGGCAGCCTCCCTCAGGCCAGACAGTAATAGCGGACGACAGCCGGCAGTCTCCCTCAGGCCAGACAGTCCCAGCGGACGGCAGCCGGCAGTCTCCCTCAGGCCAGACAGTCCCAGCGGACGGCAGCCGGCAGTCTCCCTCAGGCCAGACAGTCCCAGCGGACGGCAGCCGGCAGTCTCCCTCAGGCCAGACAGTCCCAGCGGACGGCAGACGGCAGCCTCCCTCAGGCCAGACAGTCCCAGGGGACGGCAGACGGCAGCCTCCCTCAGGCTAGACAGTGTTCAAACCAAACGGCGGAGGCAGCGCGGCGTGAAATAAACGAGCGCTGCAGAAATGGGGCCGGCGCTAAATAAGCTACCTGAATCTCATACTACCGGCGTCGCTTGTTTTGATGTGCTTTTTCATACAGCATATTGAACAGTTATGGATAAAGCATGGCTTTTTAGAACTTGTCCCGGAGGAAGAATGACAGGCGGTACCTATAATAGAATGGCAAGCATAACCAATGAGCGAGGTGCTACTTGTATTCATTTGCGTTTCACCCTTATTTTGGATCTTGAATCGGCGCTCTCACTCTATAATACTAATAGAAACTATATCCTATAAACACCAGTACAACGGCTTTTTGGGGCGAGGACCGAGCGGGCGCGGTGTGGCAAAGGCGTTTTACTGACCTATTACATTGTGCATGATCTCCTTTCTCGAATCCGCCAAAAGGGAGTACGTCCTGAGCGCTGCACATGCTTCATTACCGAGCGGGCGCGAAGCTCCCGTCAGGTTTTTCGTCAACTTAATAGACACATTTACATTTGACCCGGCCCGACCCGGCCATACAGACGCTTTTCGGAAGTTAATAACTTTGGAACTACTGCTCCGATTGAGATCGGGTTTTCATCATTGGATAGGACCATCAAATCCATTTTGATTTGGTGATGGTGCGTTCTGATAGGGATGGCACCACAGCGCGTGGCACTGGCAAACGTTAAAATGAACTAAAGTCATTCTTGATAAAAAAATGGCATTATTAATTTAAGCATTCATTTTTTTTTATACGCTGAAGCATGCAGCGCTCAGGACGTGCTCTCTTTTGGCGGATTCGAGAAAGGAGATTATGTACAATTTAATTAAACTTAATCTTTATGTTGGCATGCACGGAGGCCTGACAATTTGTATGGAGGACTAAAAGGACTAAAAGGACTATGTGTTACTACCACGTGTACTCCCGTACCGTTTCATATTTCAAACCTGTTTTAGGTTTGCCAGTGCGCGCCCGCTCGGTCATCGCCCAAAACGGCGCTTTACTGGTCGTATAAATTAATGCTTGGATCAATACAGCCATTTTTGATCAAGAACGATTTTGGTTCATTTCGACGTTTGTGTGTGACACGCGTTGTGGTACTACCCCTATCAGAACGCACTATACCAAAAACAAAATTGATTTGATGGACCTATCCAATGGTGAAAACCCGATCTCAATCGGAGCAGTGGTTGCAAAGTTATTAGCTTTCGAAAAGCGTCTGTACGGCCGTGTCGGGCCGTGTCGGGCCATGTCGGGGCGATTCGGGCCGGTTCGGGCCGGTTCGCCCGGTTCAAATGTCAATTTGTCAAGTAAGTTGCGGAGCAACCTCACTGGCGCTTCTCGCCCGCTCGGTAATAAAAACAGTTTGTAACATCAAAAGCACATTCACCAAAAAGCCAAAATATTACTGACTCGAATGTTGTTGTAGCGAAAATGATGTCAGTTTATATCCTGTTTCACATATATTATTGTGCTGATATTATTATCTATGATTGGTTTAGTTATTGATTTATTTCGTTTAGTTTATATTATATTGTTTATTATTATTATTGAAATTATTATTATACTGCTGATTTATTATTGTGATGGACAATTTTACGATAATATTTGTTTACGTCACCAATCAACAGCTCCATGTTCTTTGCTTCGCTAATAATACGGCAACCTCTAAAGCTCATTATGGGGTGTCGGTGCTGTGATGATATGCTGGGGTGTTATCCGATGTGATGGCTGTCGGTGCCGTGATGATATCCTGGGGCGTTATCCGATGTGATGGGTGTAAAGGTTGTCAAATATACGCTGGTTGTAGTTGAAAATATGAAGTAAGTGCTGCTGAAAACGATGGTGATAATTTGTCTCCCGAAAAGTCACTTAACTTGATACAAATTAAGTTTTTAAATTTGGGATGATGACGTCATTATCGAGCTATATAGAGCTATAGAGAAAACCTTTACGCTGCCAAATGCATGGCACAATCGTTTCAGACAATTCTGGCGACTTAAATACAAACATTGTGGAACTGTGTCTTCTCCCGCACAGAACACAATGACGAGTGCGAGGCATTGCGATAGCTCAATATTTAAAAAAATCCATAACTGGACTTCAAACAACGTGAAAAGCTTCATCTTGGACCGCAAACTATCGTGTTGGCCGTTGTTTGCATCGTACTCGCCAAGGTTCGAGAAATACAGGTCGTCTAACTTCCAGGACGAACAATCTTAAAGTGGCTGTCAGACAATCAGCGGCGACACTACCCTAGACCCCATTTTGCAAATTCGAAATTCAATTGCTTAAAAACGGATAAGTTTTTGGGAAAATGACCTGAATAATTTAGACATTTTAATAACGACCAAAGATAATGACTATCTTAGTTAACAAAACCAATGCAAAGGTGAAACATTCCCTTTAAGGATGACTTCATCCCATGTAGTCAGCCGGTAGAGTGTGGTGCTGGAAATTCGACCTGTTTGGAAGTGGATATGACTGAGTCTCTTCGGCGCTCGATGCTTGTTTTTTTATGACAGGAGTGTACCCATTCCTGTCCTGTGGTTGGTGGCCGCGGGTGCGAACAGGTTAGATAGATGACACCGGGGCTGGTGCAGCCCGTATCTAACTTTCGAGCACATAAATATATCGCCACTTATCTGCCGGTGAAGTGCGCACTGTGCAAATGCTTATTTTTCATAGCTCTGTTCTTAAAATATTTTCGAACTCCATTGTAACTTTGTATTTGTCTCTCCACGCCCAATACCAGCTTTATATATATAGCACGACGTCGTTGATAGCGCTGTATCAGCTTATGCTGGTCTATCAGAGGCGTGATGTGGTTACAAAGGTGTTGTTATGCACTGCAGTGCCACGCCCATACCTGATACATGGTCTTCAAGGAAGATCCATACACGGAGCTTGCTGATGGCCCTGCTATCGGTACTTAGTATCGTTAAAGGAAACCAGTAACGTTGCCAAATCGCTGTGAATGTGCTAATAAGGGTATTTGTAAATCGTACCTGAACATGTTAAATATGACATTGGTTGGGGTAAATTATCAAGATATACCACACACAAACTTCTTTTTTGTCAAGAACAATATATTTCGAATACATAGACTCACATATTCAGTTGAAATTGCGAAAAATGGTGCGGATTTCAAAAGTGGCGCATGTTGTTATGACATTGCGTGCTTCGAAAGAATATGTAAAAGACTCGAAACTTAACCCGCGCCCCGCTGGAATCTCCGGCCGAACGCGCCCCGCTTGGGGGGGGGGGCAGATTCTGCCCCCTAGTTATCTTCCGAACCAATAACCGCAGCGAGACGCGCGAGGCGGCAATCGAAAGCTCTCGATGAGACGCATCTTAAGCATACGCGAAAATTTCCAAATAAGGTCACATGTTTGGTCAGGGTCAGGTAAAATGTCAAAATTGAGGTATTTGGGTTTTTGGGCCATACCTTCCATCTAAAGCCTTAGATCGCGACTATTATCGCACGAAGTGCTCTCATAGGTATAATGCATCTCCCGCATAAGCAAAAGTGAAATTGTGAGCAAAGGTAAAGGTCAAGGTCAGGTCACAAAAGGTCACATGTCTACGAAAGCCATGCGACACTTGTTGTATCGGGTATTTTGCACGTATAATTCGATAGTAGCAGCCATTTTCACAACCTGACCCCATATAATGGCCCTCGGGTCAAGGTCAGGTCACAATATGGAAAAAATTGAAAATTGATTAATCTAAATAAAAAAGGCATGTTTCTAAACTAGCTTTTTCTCAGAAATATAGCGGTGACATTTATTTGTCTGTTTTGGTCACTAAAAGCCAAAAACGTGATTTACAAAATGACGTCATGAGTTACTTATACTTAGGTAGCCATAAGTCAGTCAAAAATAAAGATATTGCTTTGAAATTTGGTTTGGGTATCGTCCATACTTGTTTCTCTAATATATCTTCAGTTTTTTTAATATCTTAATCCAAAATGATTTTGTGGAAATTCTTCCATTTTTTTTTGTTTGGGGGGGGGGGGGGAGGGACCCAAAGTTTTGCAAATATGAGATAGCCATTGGGAAGAGAATGTTATTTCCTTTCTTTTGACGTTTTTATTCGCAATTTGCATCAACAATTATCTCCCAAATTGCAACATCAATTTCACTGAAATTTGGTGAGAAGACGTAGAATTGATGTAGCATAAGGTGCTGGAAGTTTCACGTTGATATCCTATCATAGTTTTCAAGTTATTGAGAAAATCCCGGAGGGGGGAAGGGGCAGATTTTGTCTGCCCCCACCCCAGCAGGGCGCGGGTTAAGTAAAATTAATTACTTATAAAAGTAGTACTGGAACTAAAAATGCAATAATTATCCTATAACTAGTCGCGATTACATAGCAACTATACCATTCCACTAAAAGATATCTCTAATTCCACAAGTGCAAAATGCCTCTAGATTAGAGAAATTTCTGATATTCTCAACGACGTGTGTGCAAAATACCTCTAGATTAGGAAAATGTATAATATTCTCAACGACATATAGCTCCGGCTGTTGAAAATAGCAGAAATGTATCTAATCTAGAGGTATTTTGCACTTGTGGAATTAGATATATATCTTTTAGTGCAGGATCGTATATTTACTATGGAAACGGCGACTATTGTTTACATAACTAGCCATAGACGTACCCAAGGGGGGGGGGCAAACGGGGCAATTGCCCCCTCCTGAAGGTCCGTGCGTGCCCCCTTGGCTGTTGTGCCCCTTGGTATGGCAGTAATATGATCAATACAGGCTTCACCGTAGTAGGTATCGGTTACTTCGTCTGCGTGTGTTGTATATATGCGCACGCGGAGATGCGCAAATGGCCTCGAGGTCCGGTAGCAGGGATATATTTTTTTTTCAAGAACTTGGCAACGGAAGTTGATCATCCTATTCGTATGCGGTGCATAGATGGGTAGCTAAAGTTTCTTGAAATGCATATTTAATTTGACGCCATTATCGGGTCATTTATATTATTGTTTTGAATGGCGGAAGTGCGACTGGTTCGATCATGTTTGACGTCCTCGCCTTTAGCTCCTTTTTATCGGAGCGCAACAGATAACAACGACAAACATTTGTGCAGCGAAATGCGTATTAATTTTTCCGGTCGGATCCCTTGTTTGCTATCCGAGATTCGGAGCAGGAAATTCTGAAGAACACTATCATTTATTTGATGCTCCAAGTTCTGTTTTAAATTTCTATGTTAGCTTCTTTCCATTAACATTTTTTTCCTTGACCGCAAAACAACTATTCAAATCTAAGATACTCTTTTTTTGCCAAGGGTCGTCGAACCTGGTAGCAAGAAGTAGTTGGCCCCGAAGACGAACGGATGGATTCGTCCTTGCTCTTAAGGGTAAAGACGGCTTGATTCAGCACACATTGTTCATGTTTTCCTTGCAATCTGGAACGAAAGCATAGGTACACCTTTTTCGATATCCCAAAAGGTCGAAAAGAAGAAAAAAGGGGAAAAATACAGAAATCATTAGAAATCGTGTGGTTGCAAAATAAAGTGGCACAAATCCGGGGAGAAATTCGAAATTGGGGGTACCTAGGTAAGGTCTGCTCAAACTGGTTGCCCCCCAAAAAAAAACGGCGTGCTGGATCCGCCCTTGGCAGCGGTTATCAGACATGTAGGTAGCACGACTAGACTACTTGTGACTTTTCAGTTCATGGCCAGCAGCTTGGGCTCTAACAGCTCTAACACGTCTCTATGGTTTCGCGAGGCGAGGTCAGGTCATCGCGAGTCACCAAAGTCGAGTCGGGTGAGGTCAAACCACAAATGATCGTTGTATCAGGGAGGGATAGACGGACCACAGCCGCCCCCAGCACCGATAGCCCCTGCCGCCATCGTGTGGCCCCTGCCGCCCCCTGCCGCCCCCCCCCCCCCCCTGTGACGGTTCGGGCGGTGGACAGAGTTCGCTGTCCGGCCAGCATCCAGTAACCCTGCTGCCCGTCCGCGGCTATTTCCGGCTAATTGTTTGGCCGCTAAATGGAGCGTGACGCTGGTGCAGCGCTAATCAGTGTGACAGTGACGGCGCCCGGACGGCTGCGGCTGACCCGGCTGTGATGGGCCCGTCTGGCCGGGCTCACGCACACAGCCGGCCCGGCCCGGCAGATTACCCCGCCACCCGTCTCTCCCCTCCCCACTGACCCGTGACGGGTCACTCTGATCCCTCCCCTTCCCCCGCTGATTACCCCGCCACCCGTCTCTTCCCTCCCCACTGACCCGTGACGGGTCACTCTGACCCCCCTGCCTCCCTGTCTGCAGGGTGAGAAGTATGACGGCAGGCGGGCGGACGTCTGGTCCTCCCTGTCCCTCCCTGCCTCCCTGCCCGTGCCTCCCTGACCCGTTCCTCCATCTGTCTGCAGGGTGAGAAGTATGACGGCCGTCGGGCTGACGTCTGGTCGTGCGGAGTGATCCTGTACGCGCTGCTGGTCGGCGCGCTGCCGTTCGATGACGACAACCTGCGCCAGCTGCTGGAGAAGGTGAAGCGCGGCACGTTCCACATCCCGCACTTCGTGCCTCCCGACTGCCAGAACCTGCTGCGAGGCATGATCGACGTCAACCCTGAGACCCGGTTCAAGGTGAGAGACGCGGAGAGATAACTGATCATTGGCCACTGCAGTCACTTATCGGTCTGAAGGTGAGGAGGAAACACCGGGCTGAGGAGGAAACACCGGGCTGAGGAGGAAACACCGGGCTGAGGAGGAAGCACCGGGCTGAGGAGGAAACACCGAGCTGAGGAGGAAACACTGGGCTGAGGAGGAAACACCGGGCTGAGGAGGAAACACCGGGCTGAGGAGGAAACACTGGGCTGAGGAGGAAACACCGGGCTGAGGAGGAAAGACCGGACTGAGGAGGAAACACCGGGCTGAGGAGGAAACACCGGGCTGAGGAGGAAACACCGGGTTGAGGAGGAAACACCGGGCTGAGGAGGAAACACCGGGTTGAGGAGGAAACACCAGGCTGAGGGGGAAACAGTGGTCACTTACCGGGCGCAAGTTCAGGCGGAAACACTGCCCACTTGCCAGGCTTTAAGTGTAGAGCACGCGAGAAATCCTAGTGACACTCCCGAGTCAGTATGTCAAGCACCCAGTAAACCCCGGTAACTTAAAAGGCACACTGTGTGGAGCACGTGGGAAACCTCGGTAACTTACCGGGCTCGAGGCATGGAGCAGGATCACAACTAACCAGGATGGTGCGGGCGCACGGGAGTTTACAGGTTTCCACTGGGAGATGTTGGCGAACTGTATGCAGACATAATGGGATTTAAGTGCGCTTTTTAACGACGTTAGATAAGCTCTTTGATTTTCCTCAGGATAAAGTAGGGTTAATCCATCGCTACATCAGGGATGATCTTTCATGGGATGCCCAAATATGCTCGTGCCCAAACATATTTAGATGACAAGATGCAGTTTTATGGGATGCAGATTTCTAATATCGATCACCCGACTAGGATGCTAACAGTCTTGGATGGGCTCATTTTTCAGGAATTGACGATATATATATTGTGAGACATGTCAGTATGGATGGCGTCCTCGTGTCAGAATTTTAGGATAGATAGATTGACAGGATTAACGAAATCTAGCCGCTCTGAGTTGTCGGCACAGGATAATAAACGTTCGCGAGGAATATATGATGTCAGCAAGGATGTCAGGTCATTTGTAAAGTTGCTCAAGAGTGTCGGACCAGCCTGAGGGCTCAGGGAGCAAGCTGAGGGAGCATTTCTCAAATCTACTGGCGGTCATCCCTGTCCTGTGGATTCACAACCATTTAAGGTTGACGCCAACATATCTTGGTTTTGAGGACGTCATCATCATTAAAAGTTTCTGCCGAATTGCGACATTGCTTTCCGATCACAATTTTCCTCCAGGTGTGTGGGACAATCACACCATCTGGAAAGCGAAATTGGATGCGAGACGTTGAATAGGTGCGGAGGGAAGTCAAAAGCTGAATCTGACATGTGAGACAATACAACAAAATGTTTAACCGATATTGGATTGTGATATATAATTGGAGGGAATTTATACATTATGAAATTTGTGAATGATACATGTACTCTCACTACTCATATATATGCAAGTCTATCCCAAATCTCACACCAAATATTATATAACTGTTGTGAAAGCACAGTGAAGCAAACGAATTGCAAGGCAGTGGGGTATTGGAAGACTCCACTCACAAAACAAATATATGGGAAGACATTTAGCCAAAGTTATGATTAACTACCAGGTACAGAAATAAAACTCACCCGGTATTCCAAGTTGGCTTAATTTCATTTCGAGAAACCTTTGACGGCATCGCTCGTGACGCTTTCAACATCCACAGTCCACACGCTGGCACCGCACCCGGAGAACAAACATTAGCTCTGTTCTTCGGAAAGTTTTTCCTCTCCAAGTCATCTTTCTGAGTCGGCGGCGCGGCTGTAATGGATTTAGAGTTTAGACCGGCGGTGGCTAGAATCGATGGAACTCCGGGAAGTCAGGGACGGGGTGCGCCTACGGCGGCGGACGGCGGCGGCAGACCTGAAGACCGAGCGTCACCTCAATTAGTGGGCGCCAGCACTGGGACGATTCAGAGGTGCATTAAACTGAATGGGCTCATTACTGTGCTGTGATGGAGAAGGCGCACGGTGTGCGCGGGTGGCCTCCAGCCCAGAACTAGTCCTGATTCTCTCCCGCTGCAGTACTGGTACAGCCTGCCAGATGTTCTCTGTAAATGTGGCCACCGGCTAGTTTCACTGCAGGGGAGATGGGGCACGACAGCTAGATTTATGTGAAGCTAAGATGTTGGGCGGCAGAAGATATATACGGCGACACTGGCTTTCAAGACAACTCCGACTATGTTTTTAATAGGATAACGGAATTGCTCGACGAAGAGGGCTTCGGTAAATTGGGCTAACAACGTAGGTACTCGAATGACACAGGGACTCACTTGTCGTACTGTTAGTTTTGCTCAACTTGCACCTGAAACACAAATATGTTAGCTATTCTATTTACAGTGAACTGTAATAAGGTCTAAGCTGGACAAGACACAAGAGATAGTGGGTTTTATCGGCCAACAAATGACAATTTGCCGCTCGTGAACACTCAGTATGATATACATCGTTTGATTACCATTTCTCTATTGGACGTGTGGTCAGGTGAACATGAATTCACGCCTCAATTAACGGCACACATCTCTTCAACGAATTTGCTTGAATTCCTGAAATCCTCGATAGGCTTTTCAAAACGAACTGAAACGAATGGTTGCTGTCGGTGGCTGCTGAAGTGTTGTAAATCGAGGGAATTTTCGTTGTTGCCCGAACAATCGAGATCCAAACGAGGCCATCCATCCAACGTAGCTCAAATGAACAAGACATTTTTGCTTTAAGTGCAAACGTCTTCGGCCCTGCTGTATGAGATCAGGAAGATGGCGATGCTGGAAGTGCGTCGTTTGGATTGTTATACGTGATATTATGGTACTGACTGAGAACGAAGAGCGATAACGCGCCGTTTAAATGCAGACAATGTTAAGTTACGTGAGAGTCGGATTAAAATAAATTGAAATAATTGAATAATTGAAATTGAAATAAATTGAAGGAATTGAATACATTGATTTATCACCGCATCTTTTGTTATCAGTCAAGTGGGACAAATATTGTTTATGTCGTAATGAGTTTTAGATTATGGCTAGCTTTTGTCAGTGGAGATGGTAGCTAATTTTTCGTGCTCTCCCAGCGCTTCAGAAAGGACCTTGTTCGAGGAAACCATTGACTTGGATTGTGCTGCGCTCCAGGGGCGGCAGATTGCGGGGGGCAAGGTACCCCAAATGCCCCCCAGTCAAAAATAATGGGGGGAAAAAGGGTCATTTTGCCCCCAAGATTTTAGCCTGCTCAATCTGCTCAATCAATCTGCTCAATCTCAATCTCCAGGATTTTCAACTGGGGGCATTTTGGGTACCCTGCCCCCGTAATCCGACGCCCCTGCTGCGCCCAGCAGTTCGGACTCACAGACGTACACAATGCCTAGATCCCTGTGGAGCAGACTTGATTTAGTGGCGAGCTTTTCACAAGGCTTAGGGACTGAGCCTGCTCCTGATCCTTCTGAGCCTAATCAGCTTCTGAAGCAATAAAGCATACCTTCCCTGTGTTATGCTTTATTTAAAAACGGTTTCATTCAACCTCTTTAGGGCAGCTAAGTTCCTTTTTTCTTGAGATTCGATGTGATGGCAACACTTATGATAAATGTTTTCCAGCAAACCTAATTTGGCAAAGTCATACTATAAACTCTAAACGAACTTCATACTGTACTGGTCATCACATCTTCCCAGAAAATATAATTTTCACGAAAGAGCTAGCAACACTGTGTCCTGACCATATTTTAAAGGCTCTGGAAATTCGTTCCTGTCTTTGGGGATCCTGACTACATTATGATCAAGAATGCTAATGTCCAGGAGAAACACATTCATAATATATTTGTTTCCTGAAGGGGGGGGGGGGCTGATTCTGGGCTCTGGAACTACCTACCGCTGGATACTGACGGCACCGATGTCGGAAAACACAAGTAAAACCGCTTTTGAAGATCCACACACCAAACGCTTATAGCAGCGACGATGAAATCACACCCCTTCACCTCACGTTTGAAGCAACACAGCTAATCCGATACATTGCATTGATTGACCCCCAGCTTGATCGGTCGCCGATGCTGTGTGTTAATTAATGCCGTCCCGGCCGATATCATCACACACGCCCGTGACGGTGATATGCCGTCCCGGCCGATATCATCACACACGCCCGTGATGGCGATTGGGTGCGTTGTAAACTGGATTGGGGCAGCGGCTCCGGATCCTGTCGACTTCCGGTCGTAAACAGCCCTGAGCTGCCACAGCTCCTCTGGTGGGTCCTGAGTTGCCACAGCTCCTCTGGTCGGTCCTGAGCTGCCGCAGCTCCTCTGGTCGGTCCTGAGCTGCCACAGCTCCTCTGGTCGGTCCTGAGCTGCCACAGCTCCTCTGGTCAGCTCTGAGCTGCCTCTGGTCGGCCCTGAGCTGCCACAGCTCCTCTGGTCGGTCCTGAGCTGCCGCAGCTCCTCTGGTCGGTCCTGAGCTGCCGCAGCTCCTCTGGTCGGTCCTGAGCTGCCACAGCTCCTCTGGTCAGCTCTGAGCTGCCACAGCTCCTCTGGTCGGCTCTGAGCTGCCACAGCTCCTCTGGTCGGTCCTGAGCTGCCGCAGCTCCTCTGGTCGGTCCTGAGCTGCCACAGCTCCTCTGGTCAGCTCTGAGCTGCCACAGCTCCTCTGGTCGGTCCTGAGCTGCCACAGCTCCTCTGGTCGGCTCTGAGCTGCCTTTGGTCGGCTCTGAGCTGCCACAGCTCCTCTGATCGGCTCTGAGCTGCCTCTGGTCGGCTCTGAGCTGCCACAGCTCCTCTGGTCGGTCCTGAGCTGCCACAGCTCCTCTGGTGGTCGGTCCTGAGCTGCCACAGCTCCTCTGGTCGGCTCTGAGCTGCCTCTGGTCGGTCCTGAGCTGCCACAGCTCCTCTGGTCGGCCCTGAGCTGCCGTAGCTCTTCTGGTGGTCGGTCCTGAGCTGCCACAGCTCCTCTGGTCGGCCCTGAGCTGCCACAGCTCCGCTGGTCGGTCCTGAGCTGCCTCTGGTCGGCCCTGAGCTGCCACAGCTCCTCTGGTCGGCTCTGAGCTGCCGTAGCTCCTCTGGGTGGTCGGTCCTGAGCTGCCACAGCTCCTCTGGTCGGCCCTGAGCTGCCGTAGCTCCTCTGGTGGTCGGTCCTGAGCTGCCACAGCTCCTCTGGTCGGCCCTGAGCTGCCACAGCTCCTCTGGTCGGTCCTGAGCTGCCGCAGCTCCTCTAGTCGGCCCTGAGCTGCCGCAGCTCCTCTGGTCGGCCCTGAGCTGCCTCTGGTCGGCCCTGAGCTGCCGCAGCTTCTCTAGTCGGCCCTGAGCTGCCGCAGCTCTTCTGGTCGGCTCTGATCTGCCTCTGGTCGGCCCTGAGCTGCCACAGCTCCTCTGGTCGGTCCTGAGCTGCCACAGCTCATCTGATCGGCCCTGAGCTGCCGCAGCTCCTCTGGTCGGTCCTGAGCTGCCACAGCTCCTCTGGTCGGCTCTGAGCTGCCACAGCTCCTCTGGTCGGTCCTGAGCTGCCACAGCTCCTCTGGTCGGCCCTGAGCTGCCTCTGGTCGGCCCTGAGCTGCCACAGCTCCTCTGGTCGGTCCTGAACTGCCGCAGCTCCTCTAGTCGGCCCTGAGCTGGCGCAGCTCCTCTGGTCGGCCCTGAGCTGCCACAGCTCCTCTGGTCGGCTCTGAGCTGCCACAGCTCCTCTGGTCGGCCCTGAGCTGCCACAGCTCCTCCGACCATCAGCAGCCGGCCGACTGAGCTGTGAGGCTGAGACGTGAGGAGCGAGTAGAGCCCTTCATGGAATGGGAATCCCGTATGGGAATGGGAACGGGATGGAAATGGGGGGAATGGGGTATTTGTTTTGGAAATGTATGAAACGGGTTGGAACGGGTTTGGGACAGACCATATCATTTTTTAGCACAACACAAAAGTGAAATATGCTGAAACGGGTGGGAACGGGAGCACCATCAATTATGAATTCGGATTGGAACGGGTTTGGGTCTGGCTGAATGGGCTGGAGCGGGATGGGGGCTGAAAATGAGTCCCATGAAGTGCTCTAGGAGCTGAAAATGAGTCCCATGAAGTGCTCTAGGAGCGAGCGGAGACTGACGGTCTGAGAGACGCGCACACCGCGCGTCCCGCAGACCTGCACAGGTCATTCATCCACAGGTCACTCACCGAGAGAGGCGCACACTGCGAGCCCTGCAGACCTGCACAGGTCATTCATCCACAGGTCACTCACCGAGAGAGGCGCACACTGCGAGCCCTGCAGACCTGCACAGGTCATTCATCCACAGGTCACTCACCAAGAGAGACGCACACTGCGAGCCCTGCAGACCTGCACAGGTCATTCATCCACAGGTCACTTACCGAGAGAGAGAGGCGCACACTACGAGCCCTGCAGACCTGCACAGGTCATTCATCCACAGGTCACTCACCGAGAGAGGCGCACACTGCGAGCCCTGCAGACCTGCACAGGTCATTCATCCACAGGTCACTCACCGAGAGAGGCGCACACTGCGAGCCCTGCAGACCTGCACAGGTCATTCATCCACATGTCACTCACCGAGAGAGGCGCACACTGCGAGCCCTGCAGACCTGCACAAGTCATTCATCCACAGGTCACTCACAGAGAGAGACGCACACTGCGAGCCCTGCAGACCTGCACAGGTCATTCATCCACAGGTCACTCACCGAGAGAGACGCGCACACTGCGAGCCCTGCAGACCTGCACAGGTCATTCATCCACAGGTCACTCACTGAGAGAGGCGCACACCGCGAGCCCTGCAGACCTGCACAGGTCATTCATCCACAGGTCACTCACAGAGAGAGACGCACACTGCGAGCCCTGCAGACCTGCACAGGTCATTCATCCACAGGTCACTCACCGAGAGAGAGGCGCACACCGCGAGCCCTGCAGACCTGCACAGGTCATTCATCCACAGGTCACTCACTGAGAGAGGCGCACACCGCGAGCCCTGCAGACCTGCACAAGTCATTCATCCATAGGTCACTCACTGAGACCTGACACACAATCATTGATGTGTTTTGAATTGCTTTTTTTAAATATCCGCCCGATTAATTCATTCATTCATGCAACGGCCAAAACAATTGTGACGTGTATTTATAAATCTGAAAACACACGAAGTTACGAAGATAAAACACTTTTTTAAGGCAAATGGTGTCATGAACGTGTCAATTTCCCTACTTTTAAAACACATATCAATAATAAGCTGCTTGATGAGGTACTAACTAACAGGGGCGTCGCCACGGATTTTTGAGTGGGGGTGGGGGTGGAGGTGGGGGGAACGAAGTGCCGAATGAACCATCAGTACGGTTCGCGATAATGTGAAGGCAAATCTGTTTTTACCTTATATTTTTTCTTAGGAATGCAATTTTTAGTTGTATCTACCAGCTTTATTTTTTCCATTACAAATTATAACAGAATTGGTAAATGAAAACAACAACTTCCTCGGAAATCTTCATGGTAGATTGTTTAACCCGCGCACTGCAGGGGCTTTGCGCCGAACACGAACTGCAGGGGGGTTGATTTCCGCCCCCCCTGATATCTCAAAAACTAAGCAACGTAGCGAGAAGCGGAAACAGGCATTTGATAGCTGCATACATGTACTATCGAAAGTATTCCAATGTTTTTTTAAGTCAGGTCAAAATTGAGGTCACCAGAGGTCATCAAAGGTCAAATGTTCCAGTTTTTTTCCTGTTTTAGGACATCGCTCCAGAAATTCCCACATATCTCAGAAACGATGATAGTTAGAAACAAACGGAAAAAAGCAAACGCCAGCCAGTTAAATTTGTAATCGCTAAGGTGTCCTCAAATTTGATATCAGGTCAATATTTGAGGCGCCAGAGGTAAAAAAAAAACAACCGTTTTTTTGCTAAATCGTGTTTTGCTATTAACTTTTTACTTAATAAAGATAACGGAAAACTGTTTACGCCATTGTGTTTATCTTGTCAAGGCGCTTTGAATTATATATATGGTGACCTTGTTAAGTCAATTTCACAATTTGACCTAAGGTCAAGGTCAAGTGGTGACCCAAGTAGGGCATGTTGCATATGGGAAGACGTGTCTCGACGAGACAAACACATTGATATCTGTTTTACTTCTCTATCTTAATTATGTCGAGAGTTATTGACAAAAAGTGATGGTGACCTCGCATAACCTCAAATGACCCAATAGGGGTCACTGAACAAAACTTACACTTGGGTCATCAAGAATATCCTTTAATAGCATGATCCAGAAGTAATTGGACTAGTACCATGCATATCTTTGAAATAGAAAGCATTTGTATATTTCCCCATTGACTTATTATGGGGAGGTTACGAAATTGACCTGACCTTAGGTCACCGATATCAAAATTCCAAGTTAAACGAATTGTAAGTACTGATGCCCTAATGACATCCTGTAAGTTTCAACCTGATCGGTGAAAAACACTGGCTTTGGCACAACTGCAAACATTTTTGGTGGTGGGGTCACTTGACCTGGTCTGGTGACCTGACCTGAGATGACCCGATAATATTGTTTTCTCTCAAAGTGTGCGCAATTGATGTCCTAGCAGGTGTATCAAAACCCGGCGACGCTGCGCGCCGCCGTTTTTTCGCTATCTTTGAAAAACCTGAGGGGGGGGGGGGGCGGAAATTAACCCCCCTGCAGTGCGCGGGTTAAACGACTCTATACTCAGTGTGCTGAAATTGTACTTTGCAAGAGTGTGATGAATGCTGAGAGGACGTCACTATTCCAGAAGGAGGTGGATATTGAGGTTAAAATTTTATGATAATAACCCAACAATCGATGCTTCGGGCAGTCAGTTTGCTGTATATTTAACACAAAATAGCTGTTCCGATAATTGAAAACTAAGCGCATGTTAAAAGCGTGACAATATCATGAACATAATACACATACATCGGTAATGTCATATGTTCCAGACGGCGTCTATTGAAGGCTGCCTCCTGCATTCCTGCGTCCTATATATTTTTTTTTGTGTCGAGTTTTGATTATAATACTATTTAACTCGATCGCTAGTGACGTCGTTTCGATGGCAAGTGACGTGCCAAAAAGTTAATTTAAGTGTAGCTTCCCACTCATATTTGTGAAGTTTAGGATACTGTCTTTATTCGATAGGCACTGCCAGGCGATTCACTCATCGCTGTTTGGGATACATATCCTAGTTATTCGTGTTACATAGAGAGCTATTTCATACTAATTATAAAAAGTGTCAGCAAGGTCTGTCCGTCTGTTCGTTCGGATGTCATCCGATTGCTTAATAACTCCGCGCACCTTGCAGTCAAAACCGCCAAATTTGGCATGTTAGTGGGGACGTAGGGTCGGACTATCGTAGGCAAATTTTGCGTTGATCTATGATCGCAATATACTGCAACTCTAATTATTCTTAATATGTCATGAATATCAGAACTTATATGCCCCACCGGGCTGCCACTGGACTGGCTTTTTACTGTCGGGAGACTAGCTCAGTGGTCATGGGGGTCAGGGTCAGGGGCTTGATATATATTTGTATATCTTCTTCATAAGCTCAGCGCATCTCACAGTTCTGCATGCTGGCCGGCCCGGGGTGTTCGTAACTGTACAGGAGGACGGATCGACCCGTAACCGGTGACTACCGCCGGGTCGTTGTGCGGGGTAGTCGTTTGTGGACGGCTGGCCGAAACGGATGCGGATAAAGTAGCTCATGTACTTGGTGTAATGGATGAAGTAGTTATACGAAAACTACCTCGATTTGCAAACTTTGAATGCATTTGGGCAGAACTTGAACGAAATGGCTTGCATATTTTATTTCATAAATTTAGTCCGAAGCTAGGTCATGGATGGATTAACTAGGTCAGGACTGGGCATAAACAGTTTGATTACCGAGCGGAGCGAGGTCTTCCGTCAACTAGGCGGAAAATCTACGTATGAGTGACCCGACCGTAGTCATGGTTTTTAGAAGCTTATTTCTTTGCAGCTATTCGGTCGAAGTGACTGAAAACTTGAACACAAAACGTTCATGTCGTAAAACTATCCGCCGGTGTTTCCTTTTAGCAAGCTCAAAGTGTTCCTAAACAAATAGGGAACATTAACGCCATAATATGCCCGTTTTTCTGCTACCGAAATTCCATTTAAATTCCTGCCAACTTCCTTCAAGAAAAGTACAATATCGTCCTAATCCCCTCCATTCTTCCATTGCACTGATACTCTTTCCAAATGCTTTTATGATATTGAAACCTGCAATATTTCCGAACAAAGTATGGATTTATGTCTCCAAAACGGGGGGGGCAATCTTCCCCAGCCTGACGACTAGGGGACGGTGTACACCCCCCCCCTCTACGACGACGCCCTTGCTAACTAACGCACCTTTTAAAAAGCCACAGGCCAGAGTCAGCTTCTACCAGCGGTGTCAAAACATGGATTCTTACAGCAAGCACTTAGATCAACTCTATTTCACCGACCAACTTCCTTGAGACATCCTTTTACGTTTTCGCCTCTGAAGCCCTGTCTGCCTCAATTTTGCCAATCGCGCTCCTCTTTTGTCAGAAGCATTTTTGTCAACAACGCTCACGTTGCAAGTGACGATGCTACAGTTGTTCGGAATTGCTCCGTGGTCTCGAGATGGGGACGGAGTGTTGTTTTTCTGCTTCACCCAGGAGCTGAGATGGGGATCTACAGAAATCCCGAATAAAACCATCGGATCACGAGGCGTTCAGGGATAATGACTTGATCCCGATAGGCTTACGGGTGCTGTAAATAACAATGAAAAACAAATTTAGCCCCCGCTATTATGTATCGATTGTGCAGGATTAACGGAAAATATAATCGATTCTTATAGCACAGGTATTGAATCAGAAAGCTAGTATTCTGCGAATGAGTTGAATGGAATAGGATTGTAATGGAAAAATAGATTAAAAACACCGTGCTGAATGGTCCGTTACCACATCTTAACTGCCGCAGCAAAGATCAAGATGTTTCTTTAAACAAAACTCACCATCTTTTGCGAGGCAGGACACAACGTTCGATGATGCAGGTAGCCGTAAAAGCACTACATCAGGTACGGCCTGCCTTTGCCTAATTCCGCTGTGTGAATTGCCTAGCCGTTGCCCGTGGGCGGTGGCTGACGGCTAGTCTGTCTTTCTGTCTGTTCACCCGTCTGTCCGTGTGGCCGCATGTTTCAGCTGCGTGAGATCAACCGTCACCCGTGGGCGGTGGCTGACGGCTAGTCTGTCTTTCTGTCTGTTCACCCGTCTGTCCGTGTGGCCGCATGTTTCAGCTGCGTGAGATCAACCGTCACCCGTGGGTGGTGGCCGGCTCCAAGGGCGAGCTGGAGCTGGAGCCGCCCATGATGGAGGTGGTGCAGACCCACGTGATCCCCGGCTCGGAGCGGCTCGACACGGACGTCCTGCGCGCCATGACCCACCTCGGCTGCTTCAAAGACAAGGAGCTGCTCGTCCAGAAGCTGCTCAGTCCAGCGTGAGTTTAGCCAGCCGATGGGCTGATGGGTCATGGTGTGTGTGTGTGTGTGTGTGTGTGTGTGTGTGTGTGTGTGTGTGTGTGTGTGTGTGTGTGTGTGTGTGTGTGTGTGTGTGTGTGTGTGTGTGTGTGTGTGTGTGTGTGTGTGTAGGTGTGTGTGTGTGTGTGTGTGTGTGTGCGTGTGCGTGTGCGTGTGCGTGTGCGTGTGCGTGTGCGTGTGCGTGTGCGTGTGCGTGTGCGTGTGCGTGTGCGTGTGCGTGTGCGTGTGCGTGTGCGTGTGCGTGTGCGTGTGCGTGTGCGCGTGCGCGTGCGCGTGCGTGTGCGTGTGTGTCCAACGGAGCATATTGACACGTGGAGCACAAACGGCTGGGCCGATTTCGGCGCGGGTGGCACCGTTCGATGAGGCAAAACGACGGACAGATGATGGTACCATTTTCGGGTCAATCGATGGCACGTGACACGTGCCAAGTGCCAAAGCGTGGGCGGCATCATTTTTTGTCTCGCCTCCTCAGGTCACACGGTTGGTGACACAGACTTGCTACTCGCAGGTCACGTGCGCGATACAGCGGCCCAAAATCCATTAATGGCTGCCGATCCTGAAGGTGGAAAAATAAACCCCCCAGGGGGTAAAACCAAATTACGATTTTGACCCCAAGGCAACCCCGACCCCGATCGCATTGCCGGCCTTTAGTATTAAAGTCCTTATCGGGTGTCATTTTGATCGTGACCCGCGATCCATCTGTGGTCTGCGAGGAACACAGTGCGAGGCAGCATGACTGGAGGGAGGGGAGGGTGCCTGCCAGAGACTTGTGAATTATTTGTTGGCAAACGTGGTGTTAAAATACTTAGCTGAATGTTAACGTTCATGTTAACGTTAACGTTCATGCTAACGTTAACGTTCGTGTTAACGTTAACGTTCATGCTAACGTTAACGTTCCTGTTAACGTTAACGTTTCTGTTAACGTTAACGTTCATGTTAACGTTAACGTTCATGTTAACTTAGCTGAATGTCCTGCTCTTCAATGCTCCCTCAGAATAAAAAACGACTCTGCGAGCCTCCCGACAACCTGAAGTCCTTTTACTGCAACGAAGGGTGTGGCATCCTTCCTTTCTGCCCGACTCAAACAGTCGCGAATTTTTCCATTCAGAATGACAGCGGCAGCTGTGTTGAATGTGGGCCGCCATTTTCTTTGTTGAACACATCTGAGAGAGAAAGCAGTCCGTATTCAGCGCGTCCATTGACTCGATCAGCGCTACACGAGACGCGGCGGGGCCGCCTCCGGTGTTGGTTTGTTGATGACCAGCCAGCCGAGACGTGGCGGGGCCGCCTCCTGTGTTGGTTTGATAGTCAGCCAGCCGAGACGCGGCGGGGCCTCCTCCTGTGTTGGTTTGACCAGCCGAGACGCGGCGGGGCCGCCTCCGGTGTTGGTTTGACCAGCCGAGACGCGGCGGGGCCTCCTCCTGTGTTGGTTTGATCACCAGGCAGCCGAGACGCGGCGGGGCCTCCTCCTGTGTTGGTTTGATCACCAGCCAGCCGAGACGCGGCGGGGCCGCCTCCTGTGTTGGTTTGATAGTCAGCCAGCCGAGACGCGGCGGGGCCGCCTCCTGTGTTGGTTTGATCACCAGCCAGCCGAGACGCGGCGGGGCCGCCTCCTGTGTTGGTTTGATCACCAGGCAGCCGAGACGCGGCGGGGCCGCCTCCTGTGTTGGGTTAATCACCAGCCAGCCGAGACACAGCGGGACCGCCTCCTGTGTTGGTTTGACCAGCCGAGACGCGGCGGGGCCGCCTCCTGTGTTGGTTTGATCACCAGCCAGCCGAGACGCGGCGGGGTCGCCTCCTGTGTTGGTTTGATAGTCAGCCAGCCGAGACGCGGCGGGGCCGCCTCCTGTGTTAGTTTGATAGTCAGCCAGCCGCTCCGCGGCGGGGCCGCCTCCTGTGTTGGTTTGATAGTCAGCCAGCCGAGACGCGGCGGGACCGCCTCCTGTGTTGGTTTCATCACCAGCCAGCCGCCTTCCACCGATAAATGGACCGGACCTCACACGCTCTGGTTTTGCAGCCACTGAGATGTGTTGGCGTTGGATGTGCTGTTTCTAACGCCCTCAGGATATACACAGCCGTGTGGAAGGCGCAGCTGTAGTTTTACATATACTAGGAATGGTCATGTGTGGTTTGTGGGTAGGGGTACTGGGTACGACACATTTGGCTAAAGAGCGCCTTTATTGCGGATAGCAGGTGAATGTGGACGCCTGGCGGCAGTGCATCCCCCCACACCTAGCGACAGTGCATCCCACCGCTCGGCCGCCGCTTCTGGCAATGCATCTTGGACGTCAGCTGGCGGTTAACCCGCCATTGACTGGGGGGGGGGGGGGGGGGAGGTGTTTAACTCTATTTGTAACAGGCTCCTGGCTACCCCTATTTGTAACAGGGGGGGGGGGGGGCGGATTCCGCCCCCCCCGGAGATCTCGAGATCTACCCGTCCGATTTTCAAAAATGAAACGGTGTTTGGTTCCCCTCAACACGATCCACATTTCTAAATAATAATAAAATCTACATTTTGGATAGGGGGCAACAGGGGGCAAAAACGACAAATTGTAGTGGTATTTTTGATCCAACATAGCTTTCATGTTTATCGACCGATTTTAACACAACCAATAGGAATCGATAGAGATTGAATTGGAAATTAAAACATAACGGTGACGTTTCAAAATTCAAAAATCATAGGCGTGTGCAGGTCACTCAATATGGGGGTGAAGTAAATGCGTAATAAAACCATTTTTGATGTTTTTTATATAAATGAAATGGTATTTGATTGTGACATTAGAAAAAACAGTTATAAATCATATTTATTGCCATAGGCGGTACCAGGTTAGTGAAAAAGGGAGGTCAAATAGGGAAAAAATATTAACCGCAGACAAGTTGCTACCCAGCACTACAAATATGTTACTGATCGTAGATAGTTCCTTTTTGCATGTTGTACTTCATCATAGGCGTATCCAGGATCCAAACTGGGGCGGCGCAAGACCTTTCGATAAGTATATTATCCGCTATTATGATACTAACTAGTCAACAGTGACTATTTCACTTACAACTCCAATAAACATTGTTTAACCCCTTTTTACCCTACCTGGACTCGCCTATTATCTTATAATCGTTCGTAGAGTAGCCTGTGGTGCGTGTTTTATCCGAAAACTGCAGTATGTTATGTCATTGTACGCCCATGCCTCTTAGTTTCCTTGCAATAATATGACCCCCTTTTCCATTCCTGATCGCGCCTCTGCAAACAAAATGACTTTATTCCCTTTTCTGGCCTCATATGTGCATATATCATTATAAACTAAACGTCTATTGCGCCGTTATCGCTGGCATATCGTCATCACCATGTCAGTCACCCCCCTTTTCATGTGACTGAACACGCCCCTGAAACTCTATATGTAATAAATTATGCAAATAATAGAAGCAGAATCTATCTTTTACATCTTGATAGCTATAAATGTCCCTTACATTGCTCTATTGGCTTCCCGCCAAGCATTTAATACTTCCTGGAACCCCCCCCCCCTTTTCAATCCCCTGAAACCGCCTCTGCCATGCAATTTTTATGATATTTCAATAACATCAACTAATTTGCACTTGTTGCAATCACCGTAAACCGATGTAACTCCTTCATACTTGAGGAAGTTAGGAAGAAACCGTGAAGATCGCATTTCCGTATTATCGCCAAATGTCGCTTCCGAACCCACCCAAAACTGTGCCCTGGAACCGCCTCTGTTCAGGTTAAGAACTAAAAATTTTAACTTCAAATGCGGTATTCAATTCTATGAAACGTCCCAAAATTTCATGGGCCTGCTCCCAGTCGTTCTGGAGATATCTGCGAAAACATGAGGGGGGGGGGGGCGGAATCCGCCCCCCCTGTTACAAATAGGGTTAACGCCCCCCCCCTGATTAATTTTCGCAATAGCTAAAAAACGAATAACGCTATCAACCTGAAACTTCGGATATCTTCTTATAGATGATTTTTACGTCTTGTGTGCAAAAATAAAGCAATTTCGTTGAATTTTTGTATCGAGTTATAGCGAATTTAGTGACGTCACTACACATGAGTTTTACACCAAAATCAGCTAAACTTTACCAGGCCGTACAAATGCCACATTTGAAGCAAAGTGCAATCGAAAAACGCCAAAAGATAGAAAATTGCACCGTCTACAAACCTGCTATCTCAGTTCTTTCACAATTTTGGTTTTTGACCCCCCAAATCTAAAAAAACTTTTTTAATTATCACAAAATAAAAATAATAGAAAATATTCCAAAAACCGGAAGACATATCAGAGAACCATACATAGGCAACTATAATACCAAATTTCAAACTGATATCTCCATTTTTGATGGACTTATGGCATCTAAAGTATGGGTAACTCATGACGTCATATTTTGAAATTGCATTTATTGGCTTTTATTAACTAGATACAGGCAAATCAATGCCACCGCTGTATTTCTGAGACAAAACTGGTCTAGCAACATGCCTTTTTTGTTTAGATTTAACAATTTAACCTTTTGACCTTCGATGACCTGATTTTGACCTAAAATTTACATTTACTTCGCGTAAATGAGGTCAGGTGGTACAATGACTATCACTTTCGAATTATACGTGGAAAATAACTCATAAAACATGTGTTGCATGACTTTCATAGATATTTTGAGCATAGTGACCTTTTGTGACCTAACCTTGACCTTGACCTTGGCCAACAATCTCACTTTAGCTCATGCGGGATATGTATCATACCTTTGGCAGCACTTTGGGTGAAACTGGTTGCAATCGAAGGCTTTGGATGGAAAGTATGGTCCATAAACTCAAATACGCCGATTTTGACCTTTGACCTGACCGTGACCTGACATTTGATCTCACTTCGACATTTCTGAGCATGGTTTAGATTCGTCTCATTGAGAGATTTCGAATGCCGTCTTGTGCGTCTCGCTGCGATCATTGGTTCGGAAGATAACCAGGGGGGGGGGGGCGTTTAACGCCCCCCCCCCACAGTCAATGGCGTTCTGCTCAGATCCCAGTCAATGCCGGGTTAATGAAGAAAGTTTGCCATTTAGGGCCAAGCGTTCGATAAGCCAAGCCAAACCTCTCCGCCTCTTCCCACTCTGCTGCTCTCTCCTCTTTACCGCGCCGACCTCTGGGAAATGGTCCGGTCGGTCCGGATATTGGAGTTCGTCACTGCCTGCCCGGCCCGGCCTCCTCAGCATATATACAGTCCCACCATCGCCGCCCCTCCGTGTCTCCCTCCCCTGCGCTGGCAATCTATCCACAGTTATACGGTGATCGTTCGCCAGCAGCAGATCGTTGACCTGACATCATCACATCCACCCTCCCCCTCCATCACCTCCGTCTCTCCCTCCCTCCCCTTCCTCTGTCTCTCCCTCCCACTTCCTCCGTCCCTCCCTCCCTCTTCCTCCGTCCCTCCCTCCATCTTCCTCCGTCCCTCCCTCCCTCTTCCTTCGTCCCTCTCTCCTCTTACTCCGTCCCTCCCTCCCTGTTCCTCCGTTCCTCCCTCCCTGTTCCTCCGTCCCTCCCTCCCTTTTCCTCCATCCCTCCCTCCCTCTTCTTCCGTCCATCCCTCCCCTTCCTCCCCTTCCTTCGTCCCACCCTCCCTCTTCCTCCGTTATCCTTCCCCAACAGATCTCGTTTTCCATGGAGTACCGGCGGGAATAGGCGACCAGTGCTCGAATTGCCAGCCACAGCGACACTTGGGATCTCTCGCCGCTCAATTCCCACCCCTCTCTTCCCGTTATCATTGGTCGCAGTGGGCGTCGCTTGCCTAATAATATCATCTTCAGACCGGGACCGGAGCGAAATTAGCCATGCATAACAGCGCCCTATCGCAATAACCTCTCCGACGGACCGTGTTTTCTGCTCTGTTCTGGGGCTCCGTCGCACCGGGAGCCCACACGGACTAAATCGACCGCGCAGTATATTTTGTACAAGCACTCGTCACCCAGGGGCGGATCCAGGGGTGGCCGCAGCGGTCGGCGCCCGGCGATGGACAGCCCGTGAGCACGCAGAGTCCCTATGGACCGCTTGGACGCCCCTTTGGGCGCCCTGTTGAAAGTAACTTTCCGAGTATCAGGTCATACAGGTCATGCCCTGGTCCTTTTGACCCGAGGCGCCCTTCCGGCAAGTGACGGTGCCCTTACGGCCAGTGACGGCGCCCTTTCGGCCATTGACGGCGCCCTTCCGGCCAGTGACGGCGCCCTTTCGCTCAGTGACGGCGCACTTTCTTTGGAAGGCGCCCCTAGATTTTTGGAAGGCGCCCCTAAATTGGCCTGCGGCGACCCCTCCTAAAATATCCTGAATCCGCCCTTGTCGTCACCACTCGAGCCACACTCAGTGTTGAGCTCAAGTATCCTGGAGACAGCTCGATGGCCGAGGAGTGTCCCACGCACCGCTACATATATTGGGGTGTTCGTGCTCACCACCTCAAACTGCGGACTTCTGCCGCAATAATCCACAATACTTAACTTGCTACATGACCACGGACATTTTGTGAATTTATACTATACAACAGTTCATATAAGTTGCTAACTTACGGAAATTATTCGGGACTCAGAAGTTTTTAATAAGGCAAACATGTATGTGCTGTTACTTGGGAAGTTTCTCCGTGTGCGCCGTGGTAACCTGGACAGCGGCGGTCCGCAGTCCTCAGGAGTCGGGTCGGGCTATTGATCGGAACTCGTTCTACGCCGATGATGGGACCACTGACCACGGTGACCCTCCTCCTCACTTCTCAGAACACAGCGCAGCAATCCCTGATATTGCCAAATCACTGTGAAAGCACTAATGCGAGAGCTCCGCTCATGTCGGATTTATTGGACTCAATCTCGGGGAACGTTGCATAAGGGACGAATGGTGGCTCCATTGCTTCTAGGCCCAGGAACTAAAGCAATAGGAAATATTTGTATATCAATTCCGATATGTTATCACCGGATGTGAGCTAGAGCCGAGAGGCGCAATATTACGGCATTTTCTGTGTGTAATAACTACATATACGGCCGTCCAACATTGAAAATAACTCCTAATCTGCACAGCACAAGTGCTGTGCAGATTAGGATGTTTCGGGAAATGCTACACCTTCACTCGGACTTCCTTCTAGAGCAGCGCACTGCGCACCTACAAATGCTAACTCTGACCACAAACTCTTTGGTAGTACTGCTGTGGAGTTTGGCAAACTCCGTGGCGTGCAGCGGGGTAGGAGTTACAGTGTGGTTTGTACAATGTACATACCTCTACATGTCTCGCCTATGTCTCAGGACTGCAGTCTGGGAACAATTGCAGCTCGTTGTTGAGCGTTTGCCTTCACACTACCCCACCTGTTTTTCCAGCCACAACACGGAGAAGGTTATCTACTGCCTACTGCTGGAGCGAAAACGGCGCAAGCCGGCGTACGAGGATGACGCCGAGGCCCTCATGAGAGCCAGGTAAGCCGTACGAGGGTAGGACAGAGGCCCTCATGAGAGCCATGTAAGCCGTATGAGGGTAGGACAGAGGCCCTCATGAGAGCCAGGTAATCCGTACGAGGGTAGGACAGAGGCCCTCATGAGAGCCAGGTAAGCCGTACGAGGGTAGGACAGAGGCCCTCATGAGAGCCAGGTAAGCCGTATGAGGGTAGGACAGAGGCCCTCATGAGAGCCAGGTAATCCGTACGAGGGTAGGACAGAGGCCCTCATGAGAGCCAGGTAAGCCGCACGAGGGTAGGACAGAGGCCCTCATGAGAGCCAGGTAAGCCGTATGAGGGTAGGACAGAGGCCCTCATGAGAGCCAGGTAAGCCAAACGAAGGTAGGGCAGAGGCCATCATGAGAGTCAGGTAAGCCGTATGAGGGTAGGACAGAGGCCCTCATGAGAGCCAGGTAAGCCGTACGAGGGTAGGACAGAGGCCCTCATGAGAGCCAGGTAAGCCGTACGAGGGTAGGACAGAGGCCCTCATGAGAGCCAGGTAAGCCAAACGAAGGTAGGGCAGAGGCTCTCATGAGAGCCAGGTAAGCCGTATGAGGGTAGGACAGAGGCCCTGCTGAGAGCCAGGTAAGCCGTACGAGGGTAGGACAGAGGCCCTCATGAGAGCCAGGTAAGCCGTACGAGGGTAGGACAGAGGCCCTCATGAGAGCCAGGTAAGCCAAACGAAGGTAGGGCAGAGGCCATCATGAGAGTCAGGTAAGCCGCAAGAGGGTAGGACAGAGGCCCTCATGAGAGCCAGGTAAGCCATACGAGGGTAGGACAGAGGCCCTCATGAGAGCCAGGTAAGCCGCACGAGGGTAGGGCAGAGGCCATCATGAGAGTCAGGTAAGCCGCATGAGGGTAGGACAGGGGCCCTCATGACAGCCAGGTAAGCCGTACGAGGGTAGGACCGAGGCCCTCATGAGAGCCAGGTAAGCCGTACGAGGGTAGGACAGAGGCCCTCATGAGAGCCAGGTAAGCCGTACGAGGGTAGGACAGAGGCCCTCATGAGAGCCAGGTAAGCCGTACGAGGGTATAACAGAGGCCCTCATGAGAGCCAGGTAAGCCGTACGAGGGTAGGACAGAGGCCATCATGAGAGCCAGGTAAGCCGTACGAGGGTAGGACAGAGGCCCTCATGAGAGCCAGGTAAGCCGTACGAGGGTAGGACAGAGGCCCTCATGAGAGCCAGGTAAGCCGTACGAGGGTAGGACAGAGGCCCTCATGAGAGCCAGGTAAGCCGTACGAGGGTAGGACAGAGGCCCTCATGAGAGCCAGGTAAGCCATACGAGGGTAGGACAGAGGCCCTCATGAGAGCCAGGTAAGCCGTACGAGGGTAGGACAGAGGCCCTCATGAGAGCCAGGTAAGCCGTATGAGGGTAGGACAGAGGCCCTCATGAGAGCCAGGTAAGCCGTACGAGGGTAGGACAGAGGCCCTCATGAGAGCCAGGTAAGCCGCACGAGGGTAGGGCAGAGGCCATCATGAGAGTCAGGTAAGCCGTATGAGGGTAGGACAGAGGCCCTCATGAGAGCCAGGTAAGCCGTACGAGGGTAGGACAGAGGCCCTCATGAGAGCCAGGTAAGCCGTACGAGGGTAGGACAGAGGCCATCATGAGAGCCAAGTAAGCCGTACGAGGGTAGGACAGAGACCTTCATGAGAGCCAGGTAAGCCGTACGAGGGTAGGACAGAGGCCTTCATGAGAGCCAGGTAAGCCGTACGAGGGTAGGACAGAGGCCCTCATGAGAGCCAGGTAAGCCGTACGAGGGTAGGACAGAGGCCATCATGAGAGCCAGGTAAGCCGTACGAGGGTAGGACAGAGGCCTTCATGAGAGCCAGGTAAGCCGTACGAGGGTAGGACAGAGGCCCTCATGAGAGCCAGGTAAGCCAAACGAAGGTAGGACAGAGGCCCTCATGAGAGCCAGGTAAGCCGTACGAGGGTAGGACAGAGACCTTCATGAGAGCCAGGTAAGCCGTACGAGAGTAGGACAGAGGCCTTCATGAGAGCCAGGTAAGCCGTACGAGGGTAGGACAGAGGCCCTCATGAGAGCCAGGTAAGCCAAACGAAGGTAGGGCAGAGGCCATCATGAGAGTCAGGTAAGCCGTATGAGGGTAGGACAGAGGCCCTCATGAGAGCCAGGTAAGCCGCACGAGGGTAGGGCAGAGGCCATCATGAGAGTCAGGTAAGCCGTATGAGGGTAGGACAGGGGCCCCCATGAGAGCCAGGTAAGCCGTACGAGGGTAGGACAGAGGCCCTCATGAGAGCCAGGTAAGCCAAACGAAGGTAGGACAGAGGCCATCATGAGAGCCAGGTAAGCCGTACGAGGGTAGGACAGAGACCTTCATGAGAGCCAGGTAAGCCGTACGAGGGTAGGACAGAGGCCTTCATGAGAGCCAGGTAAGCCGTACGAGGGTAGGACAGAGGCCCTCATGAGAGCCAGGTAAGCCGTACGAGGGTAGGACAGAGGCCATCATGAGAGCCAGGTAAGCCGTACGAGGGCAGGACAGAGGCCTTCATGAGAGCCAGGTAAGCCGTACGAGGGTAGGACAGAGGCCCTCATGAGAGCCAGGTAAGCCAAACGAAGGTAGGACAGAGGCCCTCATGAGAGCCAGGTAAGCCGTACGAGGGTAGGTCAGAGACCTTCATGAGAGCCAGGTAAGCCGTACGAGAGTAGGACAGAGGCCTTCATGAGAGCCAGGTAAGCCGTACGAGGGTAGGACAGAGGCCCTCATGAGAGCCAGGTAAACCAAACGAAGGTAGGGCAGAGGCCATCATGAGAGTCAGGTAAGCCGTATGAGGGTAGGACAGAGGCCCTCATGAGAGCCAGGTAAGCCGCACGAGGGTAGGACAGAGGCCATCATGAGAGTCAGGTAAGCCGTATGAGGGTAGGACAGGGGCCCCCATGAGAGCCAGGTAAGCCGTACGAGGGTAGGACAGAGGCCCTCATGAGAGCCAGGTAAGCCGTACGAGGGTAGGACAGAGGCCCTCATGAGAGCCAGGTAAGCCGTACGAGGGTAGGACAGAGGCCCTCATGAGAGCCAGGTAAGCCGTATGAGGGTAGGACAGAGGCCCTCATGAGAGCCAGGTAAGCCGTACGAGGGTAGGACAGAGGCCCTCATGAGAGCCAGGTAAGCCGTACGAGGGTAGGACAGAGGCCCTCATGAGAGCCAGGTAAGCCGTATGAGGGTAGGATAGAGGCTCTGATAAGAACATATGTGAGGCTTGTAAGTTGTAAAGATGTGAATGGCGACTTCATTCGGAATAAAGGAGCCATCAGCCAGACATGAATCCGACACGACTCTGATTAGAGATGTGGAGATTAGCTGATTAGAAATGGAATATTTTCTTACGGCAATCTCCAAAGGTTGTTTTGAGAGAACCGATAACCGACCGGTAAAACTATCCGGACACATTGCGCCGTTGTATTCCATTTATATCCATTTCGTGACAGAGCTGGGGTGACATGTGACATGTGACCGACGTGACGACGTGTGACCTAATGCAGCTGACAGGCTGTTTTAAGCGCTGTCCAGACACGCCAACTCCGGTAACTGTCGACGCTTATCTTCACAACGTGAGCTCTGTCCACACATATTGGACGGGCAAATTACCCGGTCAGTGCTCAAGCTGTCAAACAACCTATGAGTTAATTGATTAGTTCATTTGTATCCATTCATTGATCCTTTTACAGTGCAGCTGTGGGATAATGATTATCTTCACGAGACTACATAGTGCACTACTGAGCTATGTGTACTCTCGTTGTGTACCGTCATTGGTTGGTCACTGTGTTGACGTTGGACGCCCCCGTGTGCCGCCGCCGCCGCTCCGCTCCAGCTGATCAACGCTCTCCCGCCTGTCTGTCCCGGCAGGTCCGACTCGGCCGACCCGCCGCGCAAACGGGTCGACTCGTACAAACTGAACGGCTCCGCACACCAGTACGAGCAGCTGAGCGAGGGCTCGCCCATCATACCGCGACGCCACTTCCACCAGTACGTACCGCGGACGGTGCAGTGGAGATGGGATAGCACTGGAACGTACCCTTCATGGTGTGGCCATACCTCTGCGTGACGCAAGCCTCGCATAACCCCGCGACATAGTCAGTTGCCTACACTGCCACTGAATGTCCCATCTCAGCTGTTGCCGCGCTGCGTTACGCTGAGAGCACCGAGCCCCACTCCGTGGTTCCGGTGCAGAGCAGTCACCGGCCGCGAGGGGCAATAAAGTCTCCATTAGACGGAATGACCGCCATCGCTCTCGTCCGCCCAATGTCGGCGGACGCCCACTGAACTGCTGCGGTCCGCCGCCGCGCACCAGTATTAACTCACCCGATGGCCCTTCGTTCTGATTAGGGCAGTGCTGAATGAGCCTGAGGAATCATTTCACGAGCAAACCGCTGACGTTAATGTTGCTAGGTTACAATGAATACTGAACTATAGCGATTGATGATTCGGACGTAATACCACATTCAGTTTCCTACGAAAATCCGTTTTTTTTCATTTTTAGCTGCAGCCGCCATCTTTTGCACATTTCCGATTTCCTGTTTTGCGAAAATCATATTAGTTTCGTATTGCCGCTGCCACGATAATTTGCTAGTGGAATGTGTATGCTCTTATCTTATGGAAGAGCCATCTCAGTGATTGAGTTTTGATGGAAATCATGTTCTTGGCAGATTTGTAAATTGGATGGGACCGATTTGATTAACGGGATGCATCATATGACGCAGTTACTAAGTCCGTGCACAAAGTCCACTCTTGTGGCTGCCTCCCTTTACTGCCTAGGGCTGCCAGCAATCTGCACAGCACTTGTCATGTTTCTCGAACCTTTTTGTTTGCTTTGTTGTTTTTGATTGTTGGTTTGTTTTTCATGTATTATTTTCTGCATCTTGTCCTATCCTGGGAGCCGGTCAGTGGCCAATGGTCATCTCCAGTTCCCTGGCCCGCTCTGCCTGGGCTGGGTTCCCCAGGCACACGTGTCAGTCGAGACCCCGGGACCACCGCCCCCCCCCCTCCCCCTGTCCCCGTCTCCCAGGGCCCGGCGAGGATGAGCAGCAGAACGACCCCCCCCCCCCCAGTCCCCACAGGGACCCCGCCCCGCATCAGTCCCCACCACTGAACTCTATAATAGTCCCCACCCATCCTGCTTCGGCTGGACCAGCCTGGGGGACCCAGCGGGCCCCGGGGCCCGGAGCTGGGCACGGCCCGAGGAGGCCCCCGCCGGCTCAACCCGCCGCCAGGGGGCACTGGTCCATCGAAAGTCTCCCGGGCTTACCATGGATTAATACTTTCCGTGTGCTGTTTTTTTCGTAGCGTCAAAAGCTCCCGTAATGTTTATAAAGCTGTTTAACGAGAAGCCACCCTTGCCCATTGTCGTCTGACCTCACCTAACCTTCCCCCCCCCCCCCCCTCCTGCAGACGGCGGCTGTCCAGCATTGTCTCACTTGCCCCCTCCCCTCCCCTGGCAGCCGGCGGCGGCCCAGCAGCTCCTCCGGCCTCAGCCCGCTGTCGTCATCCACGGTGACGCCGACGGCCTCGCCGCTGCCGTCGCCGAAGCTGCTGACGCGGCCGTCGCCGATGCCGGCCTCGGACGACCTGGCCACGCCGCCGGCCTCGCCGTACGGCGCGCCCGCCTACTGGCGCTCCCGACTCAACACCATCAAAAACTCGCTGATGGGCTCACCACGCTTCCACCGCCGCAAACTGCAAGGTCAGTCCGACGCTGCTGCTCTGATGACGTCATATGTTATCTGATGTCAGGTGACGCTGCTGATCTGATGACGTCATATGCTATCTGATGTCAGGTGGCGCTGCTGATCTGATGACGTCATATATTATCTGATGTCAGGTGACGCTGCTGATCTGATGACGTCATATGTTATCTGATGTCAGGTGACGCTGCTGATCTGATGACGTCATATATCGGTGACGCTGTCGGGATGATGGTGTGCATTAGCCGGAGCTGCCACACACGCAGCTGGATTAGTCAGTGTGTATCTCGATTAAGAACAGACCTGCGGAGGTTTAACAAATCGTGCTTAACACAGATTGAACAAACCGAAATGTGAGCGGGAAAAGTTCCGTGTGGTACGGTCTTATGCGACTTCGTTTAGTTTCGATTGGGTTCCATCAACGGGCCCGATTTGCGGGTTTCCGATTCCGATTGGATCCGATTCGCGGGTCACGCATCAGGTCCATATAGTTATCTATCGTCAGGCTATTTGGGTTGCTCTTTGTTAACATTATATGGTAAATGATTTAATAAAGTAATATATTTTTACTGTTCTATACAGGGCTTCAAATGACCCATTTTAATCACCAGTTAACATATATAAAACGCATTTAAATATAGTGGATTTAATCGATTGGATTGATGTTAATAGGTAGTGGTATTGACGCTTGTTAGTTGTTTTCTGTATCTAGTTTGTGTTTGTTTTTTCTCAAATGTATTGATTGTATTTCCACTCCGGAAGGTACACCTTTTCTCAATGCGATTCGGCATCTGTTCAACTGAACGTGGCATAGGGCAAGTCATATCGTCAGGCACATTCGAATTTGGACACTCTTTTATCACTTCGACACATTTCATTAAATCAGAATATCATCTGCTCATATTCGAACGGCGTCAATGGACATCGGCAGGGGCATTCAATATCGACATTAGTGGTGCCAGTTTCAGAGAATATTCGTCCAATGTCCGACCGATGTCCAAGACCCGTGGTCAGCTGTCCGTCCGAAACCCTCTGAAAATCATTATTTGTCCGAAATTTTCCGAAAGCAGAAAAAGCGTTTGATATACAAAATTAATTACCCATGTAGCACACTTTCTTTTTTAATAAAAAAGTAACTAAGTGATTTTCGCGACAAGCCATCCTTGGGCATTGTATGTTCGAAAATGTCAAAAGAAATATGCTTATGTTCGTCCGAAAACCGAATCGGTCTTCGGACAAATTTGGAATTCCGAAAATAATTGTACCGATTGGCACCACTAATCGACATGGACAGTAGTTGCGTTACATTGCATTTTGTTTTGTCAATTCTTAATTAATTTAGACAGTGTAAAATTTATTTCCTTGGTGGAAAATATATTATTTTTATATCAAACAGATACATGGGAACTAACCCGAAAGTGAAAATGAATTACTTGTTGCTTTGGGTCATTCTGTAAAGACATTATGTTGATCCGTGGCGTCACCTAGGCAGCAAATCCACTGGTGTTGCCTGTTTCCGATACACAAAATGACCTCAAGTCAGGTCAACATTTCTACGCTATTCAGCGTCAAGGTGCCGTGTCGTCACCGTGCTGTTTGTGCGGAGGACCGCGAGCGGATCATGCAGGCCTGGAATGGAAGCGACTTCGTTGCCGTAGCCCGGCACCTGAGTGTTCACCTGAGTGGCACCTGAGTTTCCGCAACGTAGATCAAATAAGTATCTCGCAAGGTCTGGTGCAAAACCGATTAAACTAAACGGTCCTTTTGCGAACCTACACGGAATGGAAAAATATAATTAAAGTTTCTAAATTGCCATTTTGCCGTCAACGAAACTGAATGACGCTTGCCTAAGTCAACTAAAACTTGCCTATATCTGAGAACGCTGTCGGCTCCATTGAATTATGTCTGAATCCAGTGACCGGTGTTGACACGGTGCACTTTGTAGATTTCCAATGCCGTTTGCCGCGGAAGTGTGTTACGCCGATGTGAGATGCACTATGTCATACAGTATGCTAGTTTGACGGCATAAATGAGATCTGCCTAGTTGAGCTGAACAGACGCCGATTCGCATTAAGAAAAGGTGTACTAATGAACTGAGCAGTTTTAACGAAAGGGCAAAAACATTTGCGAGCTTAACCCGGCAGTCACTGGGGATATTCTGTAACACGACTCACTGGGGGTGGGGGTTAGCCCCCCTGGTATCTTCAGCACCAATGATTGCAGCGGGACCCGCAAGGCGGCATTCGAAAGCGCTCAATGATATAAACCTAACGCAAACTTAAACATTTCAAATTAAGGTCACATGTCAGGTCACTGTCAAGTCAAACGTCAAAATCGAGGTATTTGAGTTTATTGACAATACTTGCCATCCATGGCCTTCGATTGCGCCTATAATCACACAAAGTGCTGTCAAAGGTATGATACATATCCCATATGAGCTAAAATGAGATTGTTGGAAAAGATCAAGGTCCGGTCACAAAAGGTCACTACACACAAAATATCTACGAAAGTCATGCATCACATGTTTTATGGATGCTTTTACGCGTAGGATTCGATAGTGATAGTCATTTTACCATCTGATTTCATTTACGTGAAGTTAGCGTCAAGTTCAGGTCAAGTTCAGGCCACTGAAGGTCAAAATTTGAAATTGATAAATCGAAATGAAAAAAAGCATGTTGATATATCAGTTTTATCTCACAAATACCGCGCTGGGATTTATTTGTCTGTAACTGGTCAATACAAGCCAAAAAACGCAATTTCAAAATATGACGTCATGATTTACCCATACTTTATATGCCATGTCAGCAAAAAAAAGATGATATAATTTTGAAATTTGGTATGGTAGTTGCCCATATGTCGTTATCTAGCATACATTCCGTTTTTTTCAATATCTTTGAAAAAATTGATTTTGTGGGCATTTTTTTGCAACAAAAAAAATCGGAACTTTTGGGGTGAAAAACCAAAATGTTTGAAATTTCGAGATAGCTGGTTTGTAGCCCTTGCAATTTTCTACCTTTTAGCGTTTTGATTGCATTTTGCTTCAAATGCGGCATTTGTACGGCGTGGCAAAGTTTAGCTGATTTTGGTGTCAAAATCGTGTTTAGTGACGTCACTAAATTCACTATATCTCGAGAGAAAAATTCTGACGAAATTGTTTTAGTTTTTCCTCAAAAGGTGTAAAAATGATGCCCGGAAAGGTACTAAAAGTTTGGCGTCGATATCTGCATTAGTTGTTGAGATATTCCTAATATTCCTAAGGGGGGGGGGGGGGGGGGTTAAAGAAGCCCCCCCCCCCAGTGACTCGCGGGTTAAGACTCAGCAATTCGTGGGTTTGCTAAAAAAAGACCACCGGACACAACAGTTACCTTCTAGAGAGGCCTTCCCGGCCGAGCCATCATTGATTTTAGCTAAGAAGCGCCGGAGCATCGCGACCGTGGCGCTGCTTCCCATCCCCAATCCCCTCCCATCACCGATCCCCTCACATCCCAGCCGCTCCCACCCCCCCCCCCCCTCCCCTCGGCTGAACGCTGTACAAACATTTCTTTGTCACTGGACTGTCACTCATTAGGCTTATACGCATGTCTGCTTTATGTCCACAATTCCTGAGCAAACATTTGCAAATATTTGTGTTGTGATGCTGTAAGTCAGTGTAACAGATCTGCGGTCCCGGGAGGCTGTCCTACCAGTCTATATTTGCCCGGGGAGTGCTGTGTGACACCGCTAGGCCTCGTAACGACGTCGCTCGCTCGCTGCTCCTACAAATGATAGGCAAAGTTAGCGTGGTATATTGCATAGTAATTAGTATGTAATCTTCCAAGTTATGTAATGCATAACTTGCTTCCAGAGGTGGTTACAACATGGGGTCGTTTACGCTTGGTGCACACACTAAATAGAGATAGGACATTCACGTAAACAGTGCCTACAGTTCTGGGTTAGGGTGGTAATGTTTATGTTGTTAAAATGCAGAGCTCATCATAGCATTATAGTACTTTGTGATTAAACTTGTAAGCGGGAATTACGTGAGTTTACGGAAGTATTATTGCATCTGTAGCAGTGTTCGCTACGGGCCCACCAACCCCCAGCCCGGCCCGGCCCAGGCCCATGAACACCAAGCCCAGGCCCGGACCAGTCCCGGTTAAATTAATAATATTGAGGCCCAGGCCCGGTCCGGCCCGTTCAGATTAAGCATATCATTATTTTCACAAAATTTGCAATAATTATCCTAGCATATTTACTTGCATACTATAAATGTGAAACAATGAACCAACTATGCTAACCAAAAAACGAAAAACAAAACACAGTCACAGCAACAGTGTGTTGCTGTGTAAGTGAACTGCTGGTTAAACTATTTTTAAGCTGACCTGAGCTTGCGCGCATTACTTCAAAATTGTCAGCCCAGGCCCGTCCAGAGCCCGGTGATTTCCTTAAAGTTGAGGCCCGTCCCAGGCCCAGCTCAGGCCCGGCCCATGGCCCATAGGACCAGCCCGGCCCGTGACGAACTCTGGTCTGTAGGTATAAATGTGTGTGATTATTATGCGTACGTAACATATCTGGATGTGGTTACGCGCGAAGCAGTGGTCTGAAGGCTGTTTTGTGACTAGTCGTCGCTCACACGGCAGAAGAAAACGCACCACCCACTGCTGAGACCTGTTTCCACGCGGCGGTAATGCGGTAATTGTTAGCGGACCGGTAACAGTCTCCCATTACTGTCGACCGTAACCGTCAGCCGCCACCAGCCCGCTCGGCCTGTCCGCTCCGCACAGTAATTCTATTTGCAGCTCCGACGTAAGGAGGCGCCGGCCGTATTCTGATTAAGGCATCATGAGTCCTGCATGCATCCTGCATCTCCAGCCTGCCAACAGGCAGACCGGTGAACTGACACTCATTTCCTTCAGCCGACGAGCTCTCACCTCGCCGGCCAGTTTCCGCTGCTCTCCCGAAGAGGGATACTTGACTTGCATTCGAGACCGTTATGACCCTACTGTTCCCGTCGATTGATCGTCTTGGAGCCGCGAGATCGACACTGCGTGTGATGGACTGCTTCGTCGATTGGGCCAGCGACGCCTCGCCGACGGCCGCCGGTTATTGGGTACCGGGGATTGCTGAGAGAGGGGTGCAACGCGATGGGAAAGAAAGGAGACTCGAAGGCTGGGATAAGCGCCACGATAGACAAAGTGACGGAGACGTGACGGAGACGTGACGGAGACGTGACGGAGACGTGACGGAGACGGAGACGTGACGGAGACGTGCTGGAGACGTGACGGAGACGTGCATTACGTTGTGTCCGCTGTCCGTGACGGAACCACCAGGGAGGCGGGGGAGCGCCAGGGAGCGTTGTGAAGAGCGAGCTGGAGATTGTGGTAAACGGAGGAGGCCTCAGGGCATTATAATTTAATTAAGAGTTTAATAAAGTTGTATTTAATGTAGTTTACTCTTGAGGAGGTAAACAGACGGATGGGGACTTGTGGGATCAACACTGGCTGGCTCCTCGGGTAAAGGTCGGTATACACGAAACAAGCAGCTCGGTTGGGGGCGGGCCAGGCCGGATCGAGGAAGCTCGTAAGATAGGTAGGGTGTATGTGGGAGATGAAGCAGACAATCCGGACCGGGGCGGGACTGATTGTGGGGGATGGAGCAGACAAGCGGGGCTGTCAGTGTGTGGGCGGAGTATAGCAGACAGACGGGGCTGTCAGTGTGTGTGCGGAGTATAGAAGACAGGCGGGGCTGTCAGTGTGTGGGCGGAGTATAGAAGACAGGCGAGGCTGTCAGTGTGTGGGCAGAGTATAGCAGACAGGCGGGGCTGTCAGTGTGTGGGCGGAGTATAGAAGACAGACGGGGCTGTCAGTGTGTGGGCGGAGTATAGAAGACAGGCGGAGCTGTCAGTGTGTGGGCGGAGTATAGCAGACAGGCGGGGCTGTCAGTGTGTGGGCGGAGTATAGCAGACAGGCGAGGCTGTCAATGTGTGGGCGGAGTATAGAAGACAGGCGGGGCTGTCAGTCTGTGGGCGGAGTATAGCAGACAGGCGAGGCTGTCAGTGTGTTGGCGGAGTATAGAAGACAGGCGGGGCTGTCAGTGTGTGGGCTGGGGCGGGGCTGGTTGTGGGGGATGGAGCAGGCAGGTGGGGATGGCTGTATGGGGCTGGGGCGGCGATGGTTGTGGGGGATGCAGCAGACAGGCGGGGCTGTCAGTGTGTGGGCGGAGTATAGCAGACAGACGGGGCTATCAGTGTGTGGGCGGAGTATAGAAGACAGGCGAGGCTGTCAGTGTGCGGGCCGAGTATAGAAGACAGGCGGGGCTGTCAGTGTGTGGGCGGAGTATAGAAGACAGGCGAGGCTGTCAGTGTGCGGGCTGAGGCGGGGCTGGTTGTGGGGGATGGAGCAGACAGGCGGGGCTGTCAGTGTGTGGGCCGAGTATAGCTAGCAGACATGCGGGGTTGTCAGTGTGTGGGCGGAGTATAGAAGACAGGTGAGGCTGGCAGTGTGAGGGCGGAGTATAGAAGACAGGCGGGGCTGTCAGTGTGTGGACGGAGTATAGCAGACAGGCGAGTCTGTCAGTGTGTGGGCGGAGTATAGAAGACAGGCGGGGCTGTCAGTGTGTGGGCGGAGTATAGCAGACAGGCGGGGCTGTCAGTGTGTGGGCGGAGTATAGAAGACAGGCGGGGCTGTCAGTGTGTGGCTGGAGTATAGCAGACAGGCGGGGCTGTCAGTATGTGGGCGGATTATAGCAGACAGGCGAGGCTGTCAGTGTGTGGGCGGAGTATAGCAGACAGTCGGGGCTGTCAGTGTGTGGGCGGAGTATAGAAGACAGGCGGGGCTGTCAGTGTGTGGGCGAAGTATAACAGACAGGCGGGGCTGTCAGTGTGTGGGCGGAGTATAGCAGACAGGCGGGGCTGTCAGTGTGTGGGCGGAGTATAGCAGACAGGCGGGGCTGTCAGTGTGTGGGCGGAGTATAGAATACAGTCGGAGCTGTCAGTGTGTGGGCGGAGTATAGAAGACAGGCGGGGCTGTCAGTGTGTGGGCGGAGTATAGAAGACAGGCGGGGCTGTCAGTATGTGGGCGGAGTATAGAAGACAGGCGGGGCTGTCAGTGTGTGGCTGGAGTATAGCAGACAGGCGGCGCTGTCAGTGTGCGGGCGGAGTATAGAAGACAGGCGAGGCTGTCAGTGTGTGGGCGGAGTATAGAAGACAGTCGGGGCTGTCAGTCTGTGGGCAGAGTATAGAAGACAGGCGGGGCTGTCAGTGTGTGGGCGGAGTATAGCAGACAGGCGGGGCTGTCAGTGTGTGTGTGTGTGTGCGGAGTATAGAAGACAGGCGGGGCTGTCAGTACGTGGGCGGAGTATAGAAGACAGGCGGGGCTGTCAGTGTGTGGACGGAATATAGCAGACAGGCGAGGCTGTCAGTGTGTGGGCGGAGTATAGAAGACAGGCGGGGCTGTCAGTGTGTGGGCGGAGTATAGCAGACAGGCGGGGCTGTCAGTGTGTGGGCGGAGTATAGAAGACAAGCGGGGCTGTCAGTGTGTGGCTGGAGTATAGCAGACAGGTGGGGCTGTCAGTGTGTGGGCGGAGTATAGCAGACAGGCGAGGCTGTCAGTGTGTGGGCGGAGTATAGCAGACAGGCGAGGCTGTCAGTGTGTGGGCGGAGTATAGAAGACAGGCAGGGCTGTCAGTGTGTGGACGGAGTATAGAAGACAGGCGGGGCTGTCAGTGTTTGGGCGGAGTATAAAAGACAGACGGGGCTGTCAGTGTGTGGGCGGAGTATAGAAGACAGGCGGGGCTGTCAGTGTGTGGGAGGAGTATAGAAGACAGGCGGGGCTGTCAGTGTGTGGCTGGAGTATAGCAGACAGGCGGCGCTGTCAGTGTGTGTGCGGATTATAGAAGACAGGCGGGGCTGTCAGTGTGTGGGCGGAGTATAAGAAGACAGGCGGGGCTGTCAGTGTGTGGGTGGAGTATAGCAGACAGGCCAGGCTGTCAGTGTGTGTGCGGAGTATTGAAGACAGGCGGGGCTGTCAGTGTGGGCGGAGTATAGAAGACAGGCGGGGCTGTCAGTGTGTGGGCGGAGTATAGCAGACAGGCGGGGCTGTCAGTGTGTGTGTGTGCGGAGTATAGAAGACAATCGGGGCTGTCAGTGTGTGGGCGGAGTATAGAAGACAGGCGGGGCTGTCAGTGTATGGGCAGAGTATAGAAGACAGGCGGGGCTGTCAGTGTGTGGGCGGAGTATAGAAGACAGGCGGGGCTGTCAGTGTGTGGGCAGAGTATAGAAGACAGGCGGGGCTGTCAGTGTGTGGGCGGAGTATAGCAGACAGACGGGGCTGTCAGTGTGTGGGCGGAGTATAGCAGACAGGCGGGGCTGTCAGTGTGTGGGCGGAGTATAGCAGACAGGCGAGGCTGTCAGTGTGTGGGCGGAGTATAGAAGACAGGCGGGGCTGTCAGTGTGTGGGCAGAGTATAGCAGACAGGCGGGGCTGTCAGTGTGTGGGCAGAGTATAGCAGACAGGCGGGGCTGTCAGTGTGTGGACGGAGTATAGCAGACAGGCGGGGCTGTCAGTGTGTGGGCGGAGTATAGCAGACAGGCGAGTCTGTCAGTGTGTGGGCGGAGTATAGCAGACAATTTGGGCTGTCAGTGTGTGTGTGCGGAGTGTAGAAGACAGGCGGGGCTGTCAGTGTATGGGCGGAGTATAGCAGACAGGCGGGGCTGTCAGTGTGTGTGTGCGGAGTATATAATACAGGCGGGGCTGTAAGTGTGTGGGCGGAGTATAGCAGACAGTCGGGGCTGTCAGTGTGTGTGTGCGGACTATAGAAGACAGGCGGGGCTGTCTGTGTGGGCGGAGTATAGCAGACAGGCGGGGCTGTCAGTGTGTGGGCGGAGTATAGCAGACAGGCGGGGCTGTCAGTGTGTGGGCGGAGTATAGCAGACAGGCGGGGCTGTCAGTGTGTGGGCGGAGTAAAGCAGACAGGGGGGGGGGGCTGTCAGTGTGTAGGCGGAGTATAGCAGACAGGCGGGGCTGTCAGTGTGTGGGCGGAGTATAGCAGACAGGCGAGGCTGTCAGTGTGTGGGCGGAGTATAGAAGACAGGCGGGGCTGTCAGTGTGTGGGCGGAGTAAAGCAGACAGGGGGGGGGGGGGCTGTCAGTGTGTGGGCGGAGTATAGCAGACAGGCGGGGCTGTCAGTGTGTGGGCGGAGTATAGCAGACAGGCGAGGCTGTCAGTGTGTGGGCGGAGTATAGAAGACAGGCGGGGCTGTCAGTGTGTGGGCAGAGTATAGAAGACAGGCGGGGCTGTCAGTGTGTGGGCGGAGTATAGCAGACAGGCGGGGCTGCCAGTGTGTGGGCGGAGTATAGAAGACAGACGGGGCTGTCAGTGTGTGGGCGGAGTATAGCAAACAGGCGAGGCTGTCAGTGTGTGGACGGAGTATAGCAGACAGGCGGGGCTGTCAGTGTGTGGGCGGAGTATAGCAGACAGACCGGTCCGGCTGGCGGTGACGGACGCCGCGTCCGGCTGCTGAATAGCTCTGTCGGCTCACCATCCGCGGCTCCGTGTCGCCTCAGACACACGCCAGATGTCGCCCTAATCGGATCGGCGGCGGCGGCGGCCGTGACACCAGCCTGTCCCGCCTCCCACCCTTCTGCAGATGAACGGCAGTAGCCGGCACTGCGGCCGTCCTGCCCCCCGTGTGACGGTGTCGGTGCCTTCTGCCGTCCGGCCCTGACCGCCATCTGCCATCTGTGCAGTATATCAGTCCGCCGCTGGTGACCTCCAACGGCCCTGACTGTAGGAATGTTAAGCCTTCCCAGGCGATCAGCTGCCCAGTCCGTCTTAACCATCCTCTACCCCTGGTCCTGTGCTGTGCGTCTTTACCATCCTCTACCCCTGGTCCTGTCCGTCTTAACCATCCTCTACCCCTGGTCAAGACCGTCTTTACCATCCTCTACCCATGGTCCTGTCCGTCTTTACCATCATCTACCCCTGGTCCTGTCCGTCTTTACCATCCTCTACCCCTGGTCCTGTCCGTCTTTACCATCCTCTACCCCTGGTCCTGTCCGTCTTTACCATCATCTACCCCTGGTCCTGTCCGTCTTTACCATCCTCTACCCCTGGTCCTGTCCGTCTTTACCATCATCTACCCCTGGTCCTGTCCGTCTTTACCATCCTCTACCCCTGGTCCTGTCCGTCTCTATCCCGGTTCTCTATCCCGCCTCTTTCCGTTTGATTACCCACCCTCTACCTGTCCATCTTAGGTGGTGTTCTACCGGCCCTGTGCGTGTTGTATGATCATCTGCCCTGCTTGTGTCCCTGTCTGTCCACTTTAGTTCTACTGTCGTAAAGAGGCTCATTGCTGCCCCCCCCCGCCCTCTCCCGCCGGGTGATTACCTGGGACACTGCAGGGATAGCCAGCGGAGGGGAGCTGCTGATGGAACAGTGACCGCCGGGTGATTACCTGGGACACTGCAGGGATAGCCAGCGGAGGGGAGCTGCTGATGGAACAGTGACCGCCGGGTGATTACCTGGGACACTGCAGGGATAGCCAGCGGAGGGGAGCTGCTGATGGAACAGTGACCGCCGGGTGATTACCTGGGACACTGCAGGGATAGCCAGCGGAGGGGAGCTGCTGATGGAACAGTGACCGCCGGGTGATTACCTGGGACACTGCAGGGATAGCCAGCGGAGGGGAGCTGCTGATGGAACAGTGACCGCCGGGTGATTACCTGGGACACTGCAGGGATAGCCAGCGGAGGGGAGCTGCTGATGGAACAGTGACCGCCGGGTGATTACCTGGGACACTGCAGGGATAGCCAGCGGAGGGGAGCTGCTGATGGAACAGTGACCGCCGGGTGATTACCTGGGACACTGCAGGGATAGCCAGCGGAGGGGAGCTGCTGGTGGAACAGTGACCGCCGGGTGATTACCTGGGACACTGCAGGGATAGCCAGCGGAGGGGAGCTGCTGATGGAACAGTGACCGCCGGGTGATTACCTGGGACACTGCAGGGATAGCCAGCGGAGGGTAGCTGCTGATGGGACAGTGACCGCCGGGTGATTACCTGGGACACTGCAGGGATAGCCAGCGGAGGGGAGCTGCTGATGGAACAGTGACCGCCGGGTGATTACCTGGGACACTGCAGGGATAGCCAGCGGAGGGGAGCTGCTGATGGAACAGTGACCGCCGGGTGATTACCTGGGACACTGCAGGGATAGCCAGCGGAGGGGAGCTGCTGATGGAACAGTGACCGCCGGGTGATTACCTGGGACACTGCAGGGATAGCCAGCGGAGGGGAGCTGCTGATGGAACAGTGAGACCTGATCAGGCCGATCACCTAATGTCATAGACTCATAGCACGGCTCCTCGGCGATTCTGGGAAGGGAATAGAGGCAATCTTCCAACACATCGCCCGATGCATATTAATGTGGCCGACTACAAAGGCTTACTAATGGTCTTCACAGTTCGGCGGCACAGACACAGATGACTTAGACAAGCGTGAGCGACTCAACAGGAATGATAATTAGCTGTTCTACTTAGCAATGTCCATTAGCTAACTATTTCCTACGACTGTATTCATCAGCTTGTTCAGTATGCGTATTGAGTACCAACATTCCACAGTCTTCAGTTTCTTCAGTTTCAATGTAATGTTCGGTCAATGGCGAAGCGAAACTGAGGAGCAGTTACTCTCAAACTGGAACATCATCAGAGCGAGCTCTAGTGATACGTTTTCCATGAAAATATTTGTTAATTATTAATATGTTTCATTGGATTATTTTAATACACCTCTTAAAGGGAACAGTTCACCTTGTCAATGGGGTTTTGAGTTGAGATAGCCAAGCTGTTCTCCATGCTCGAAAATTGACTTGAGAAGCTTTCACATCTTCATAGAAATCCCTTAATTAATTCAAATTGGCTTACCGTAGTCCTAGAAGCCGGAACGAGTATCCGTCGTGTCTCCCATCGCTGATTGGCTGATTCGACGTATGACTATGACGTATGGCTTTGGGAATAAGTATTATAAGCATTGAAATATATAGCGCTGGACAAAAACATGCTGTTTCAGTACATTATTCTCTTCATTGCAGGCATGAACTTTGAGAGATATATCTCGTGATAATCGTCTATAAACACTTTTTTCAGCAATATTCTTAGTGGAATTATACGTCACGTACGTGCATATGTTGTCACGATGACATTGCGTGCTTCTTAGCAATCTGATTAGGCATTAATTCACCTTATTAAGAGTAAAAAATCTGAATTGGAACCAAATAACTGACATTATAATTTGCTTTTTCCGCGTTCATATATATTTTTATGGCTTACTAGTAACTTGCTAATTATTTCTAGCGTCTCTCAATCATTTCTGAGCTTTTTATGTTTTTTTAAAGGTGAAGTGAACAATTTCCTTTACGTTCGAAGGGTTGTATGCGTTTTCATACATTGAAGCTTAGGGACATTGAAGCTTATAATTCTTAAGTGACGGCGAAGTACTTAATAGCGTATCTCTATTTTCGCATCGTATTAAGGGAGTATTTCACGACCAGAGATCTGTATTCACCACCCGCATATTTTCTTTCCTTCATTTTTTTCAGTGACGGAAGTATACTGCGAAGTTCACACAGCTGCTCTGTCCGGTGGGTGTCAGCCGCCAGTTTCTTTATTCCCTCCCCAGTCATGCCGTCAGCCTCAGTTCCCTCGGCTGCTGCTCTAACGGAGGCAGGGAGACCTAACGGAGGCAGGAAGCCCTAACGGAGGCAGGGAGCCCTAACGGAGGCAGGGACCCCTAACGGAGGCAGGGAGCCCTAACGGAGGCAGGGAGCCCTAACGGAGGCAAGGAGCCCTAACAGAGGCAGGAAGCCCTAACGGAGGCAGGGAGCCCTAACGGAGGCAGGGAGCCCTAACGGAGGCAGGAAGCCCTAACGGAGGCAGGGAGCCCTAACGGAGACAGGAAGCCCTAACGGAGGCAGGGAGCCCTAACGGAGGCAGGGAGCCCTAACGGAGGCAGGGAGCCCTAACGGAGGCTTGTCCTCTGACGGGGACTGCTGTCCTGCCGCTGCCGCTGCAGATATTGATCCCCCGCCCGCTCGGCTGGCCACCGCCCAAAACCGAGCCGCCCTCTGCCGCATTATAGCCGCCTTCCGCCGCCGCGGTCACGGACGCTCGGCCTCCCCCTGGCCCGCCCCCGTCGCCGCCGCACCGGGCCCGGGCCCGGTCAGGATCGCTCCCCTCCCTCAGCCGCCCCCTGGCCCGCCGCCGCCGCCGCCGCCGCCGCCCGGGCCCGGTCAGGGTCGCTCTCCCTCCCTCCGCCGCCCTCTGGCCATCCCCCGCCGCTGCCGCCGCCCCGGGCCCGGTCTGGGTCGCTCTCCCTCCCTCCGCTGCCCCCTGGCCCGCCCCCGCCCCGACCCCACCCCCTGACCCGCCCCCGCCCCGCCCCCGCCCCCGCCCCCTGACCCGCCCCCGCCGCCGCCGCCGCAGCCGCCCCGGGCCCGGTCAGGGTCGCTCTCCCTCCCTCGGCCGCCCCTGACCCGCCCCCGCCGCCGCCGCCGCCCCGGGCCCAGTCAGGGTAGGTATCCCTCCCTCTCCCCGCCGCCTCCTAGTGTCGCGTCGGGACGGCGCCCGCCGTCATCTGCAGCTGAGCGGACTGTGACTGTGCCCGCCGTGACGCCGTCCGACGTGCGACGGCCCGGGGTCGGTCAGGGTCGGTATCCCTCCCTCCCCCGCCGCCTCCGAGTGTCGCGTCGGGACGGCGCCCGCCGTCATCTGCAGCTGAGCGGACTGTGACTGTGCCCGCCGTGACGCCGTGACGCCGTGACGCCGTGACGCCGTGACGCCGTCCGACGTGCGACGGCCAGGGGTCGGCACCAGGCCCGGGTACACCCCGGGCCCTCAGACGGACTCGCGGGCTGACCCAGTCGGCACTGTGCCAGTCCGCTGAAAATTGAGCGACGGCGACGCGCGATGGCGATTTGATGCAGATGCTATGCTGATGTCAGGCCTAACGTTATTCATCGCCAAACGGAAAGCCATGACTGATGACCTCTTAAAAAAGTTTTTTACTACTGCCGTCGGCAACATCGGGATCGTTGGTAACTTTGCAGGTCTTTGGACGAGATGTTCCGCTTGAACTTTGGTTCAAATTAGTGATATAGCATTTAACTCTCACGATGAAAAAGATGCAAGCCGAATGTCTCTCATATTAATTTAAGCAGTTGTATTTTCTGATACATCTACTGATAACTGAAAACCACTTCGAAATTATAAGCGTTTTGTCGGCGCTGTTCCATCTTCATCCGTGTCTGTCTGGTTCGTTGTTTTTGTCGCTCAGTCAGCCGTAACGATGTTGTTAAGTAAAACAAATCGGCCTCTTACATCTCAGCGGCCAGACACCCCCTGAAACAAACAGCCACTTTCAATGAAACCGATCTAACTTTCCGCTCTGTCTGAAGTCACGTCATGCTTCAGCTCCGGCTGAATACTGTTATTGGCCGCGGGTCGTGTCAGCGCCCAGGCGCGTAACCACCATTGGGGTCACATGAGATCAGTCCCCAGTAACATTTTCGGATTTTAACATTACGCCTATGGGCGTTGCATGGAAAGAATCGACTTCGAAGTGCATCCGTCCCAGACTTGTCAATGATTCATATTCGTCATGAGTCGATTCACAGTGATTCACGGACCATAATCAATGTTTAAATCATGATTAAATCACTCAACATTACCATAATGAATGATTCAATCATGATTCAATCACTCAACATTCCCATTATGAATGATTCAATCATGATTCAATCACTGAACATTAACACTGGTCATGGTGAGTCGATTCACAGTGACTCACAGCTAATATGAGTGACTCATGAATGATTCATTCACAAATCACGACTCGCAATTTGGATAACTATCCCTAATGCCAGACAGCTCTCATTGCGGCTTGCAGTCATTCAAAACCCTTGTAGAAATTTAAATGACGTCATTGAATGTTGTTATTCAATTATGAAAATAGTTAGGTTAGTTAGATAAAAGCAGCGGGCGGTCATGGGCGAAAGTGGAGCGACGGCAAAGACGGCACGACGCCAATTGCAGGACATTTGCTAAAATGGGAAATAGGTTGTTTATTTTGATTATAAAATTATAGTTATAATATTTATTATAATTGCAAATTCCAAGTTCCAAAAGCATTAATGACTTTACGCTTCGCTTGTTTAAGCGAATAGAACACTTATTTTGATTTTGCTTTCGTTTTTTTTTTTATAAACCATGATGTGGAATAAAGCGGCGCAGATGCGACAGTGATATTTGGGACATGCGGAGGACATCCAAATGTTTGTTTATGATTTCGTTTTTTATATGGTATAGCCTAGAAATTAGGAAAAGGTGGGTACCTTTTGATAATTTTCGTGTGAAAAAGGTGTGCGTGTACTGTGTGGTTTATGAACCGAAGTATAAGTTAGTTACCTTATATAAGTACTTAGGTACCTACCCCTAACCCTACCAGTACCAAGGCACCTAGTTAGGGCTGATTGAACAGTGGCTTTGTGCCCACTGGAGTTGGACACAAAGCCTCACTTTCTTCACGCATGGATGAATTGCAGGCCACAGCTCAGGACACAGAGCTCATATAATTTCCCAATAAGTGCCTGGTTTGTCCACAGGGCACAGCTGAATGCTGGGCCGCTGGCATATTTTTTGGACAGTGTATGCTGTTCGACCAAAAAAGAATGATTCTTTGAGCAATGAATGATTCAATCCGCCTATTTTCTCTGTATGAATGATTCAATCAGTGACTCACAACAGGTTTATGCGTGAGGTGAATCGATTCATGAGTGATTCATTTGAAATAAGAATGATTCAATCAAAAATAGTCGATTCACATTGAATCGTTGACAAGTCTGCTCCGTCCCCATCTACTTTCGGAAGGTGCTATGTCAGCGCCTGTGTATATCTGATGATTGGCCTCATGTCATGAATCTTACAGTGAGTTGGACATCATCACTCGTAAGCCTTCCGAACATACTGTCTGGTCTGACATTTGGGATATTCGAATGTATGACAATGACAGATAAATTGTGATACTAGTTTAGTTATGATGCCGTCAGCAACCATGCGCCACCACATCCACCATCGGGACTCGTCGTTTTCGGCCACTTCTGCTACATTTCATGCAATTTTGGTAAAGTGACTTATTGTGTCTTTCGGGCATTGGGAACATTTGGTGACCTTTATATCCGTCATATTCCGTCCTTATAAGTAATTGCTGTCGTTTCACTGTGCCAGTTGGTATTCATGTATACGAGTCCTCTTTTGGGGAACATCGCTCGTTATATGTCAAAAATAAACCGTCAATTATCGTTTACCTCGTAACAAAATGCAAAATCTTGAAAGCATATTCTTTGGTGAACTTTCTGACGCAGTCCAATATCAAACCACAACATCAGCCAATATCAAACCACAACATCAGCCAATATCAAACCACAACTGTCAGATAATCAGCCTGGTTGATTGTCTGCAGGGTTCCGAGCCGTCTGACACCGAGTTCCGTCTGACACTGAGTTCCGTCTGACACTGAGTTCCGTCTGACACCGAGTTCCGTCTGCCACCGAGTTCCGTCTGACACTGAGTTCCGTCTGACACTGAGTTCCGTCTGACACTGAGTTCCGTCTGCCACCGAGTTCCGTCTGCCACCGAGTTCCGTTTGACACCGAGTTCCGTCTGACACTGAGTTCCGTCTGACACCGAGTTCCGTTTGACAGTGCCGTCAGACGAGACCCGGTTGACGCCGGAGTCGTCGCCGGAGCTGACCAAGCGCTCCTGGTTCGGGACGCTGATGGGTTCAGAGCGGGATGAGAGCTACACGGTCATCATGCGCAACAAGCCACTGGCGATCGTCAAGGCAGATCTCATCCACTCCTTCCTCTCGGTGAGTAAGACTGTGTGAGAATATAGCCGTGCCATGAACCAGGAAGGCATGCCGTATACCTTCCAAACGGGGACTTAGGCGGGAACAAGACCTTTACGTCACTTCAATTGATTGTGAGTTTGATAGACACAGCGAATAGATGTAGGCGGGACACTTGCACTTCTTCCCGCTCGGTAAGACAGACATAAAATCATCGATAGCTCATTAATGTAAAACTAAACTTTAGATAAAAGACAATGTTCCAATGGATTTGTTAAATGTCATCGTTAAATTCCTCAGAAGAGGCCCAAGAGTCAAGACACATATATTGTTCCAGACATTTTACATCACTATCATATCATATCATCACTATAATCATATCATCACTATCATCATATCATCATATCATCACTATAAATATCATCTGTGTCACATGAAACCACGCTATCCCTTTACACATCAGGCGGTGATGATTATAGCCTACGGGTGCCGTCACTGACGAGGTCTTATGACACACATTGCCATATCGTACCATACGATACCACATCCCATAATTACACAAACACATGTCTGATTAGATCAACCCACAACTGTGTTGATTCTATAGGCAGGTCTGATAATGATGTTGGGCTGTACATCATCAATATGCCGTATTTAGTTGTATTCTGTTGCCGTATTTTGCTATAGTAATCATCAAAGATACCGTTCACTGTTCAGCCCATCACGGCCGGTCCATATGAGTGGCTGTCCCGCTCGGCGGTCGCTGCCGAGTCCGATGTGAGACTGTCGCTGCAGTACTCTACTGTACTAGTACTGCAGTACTGTAGTGCTGCAGTTCTGACCGCCCACTGGGAACACTGATACGCGATTCACACCTGGCCGGGCCGGCCGGTCCCCGGCCCGAAACGGGCCCGTTCTGGGCCGCTCTGCTCAGTTCCCCTAGCGGCACGGACGTGAAACTGGGGAGGCGGGCCCGTGTCTTGTGTAAACCGAGTGGCGCGCCGGCCGGTGCCCGTCTCCCGACAGCAGTCGGGTACGGGGGGGGGGGGGGGGGCGCAAGTTGTTTGGTAGCCGTGACGTCACCATGGCAGTTGAATCCCCCTCCACAGCGTTAAGGCAATGCAAAATGGCTTGTTAGTTACCCCCTTTAATTTGTTATCTAAGAGGGATAGATACAAGTATTTATGCTCAATGGGAAGCTCGTTTCTTCAAGATTCCTGAAATAGCGTCCGATTTTACCCGAAACACGCCAATCGTCCACAATTAGCGATCGAGTGGAGGCATGTTCCGCCCACACGGCGCGCCGGAGCGGGGGCCCGCTGTCAAAGGCTGTACACCGCCGCCGCCGCGAAGGCCGCAAGTTGGTGAGAATCGCTGCGACGCCTTGCCAGAGACTGTACCGCCGCGGGGCCGGCTGGCCGTCCCGACGGCGGCTTGGTGCTTCGAAATTTCCGGCCTGAATGCAAACTATGTTACAGCTGACTAATTGTGATGTATCGTTAAAATGGTGTTTATACATTTTTTTCTCTCTCAATAAAATGGATGTACCAATGAGCTTTAAATATCATTTTTATTCGAATACACACAAAATTGTATTAAATATATTTCGTTTTCCTTTCAGATATTTTCCGATGTGATTACCATGTGATTACCTATATAGTTGAAATTCTAGAAGAAAATGAGAACTATTCCAAAAAGCATGCCAGAAGTAGTTGATGTGGTACCATAGTTAGTTTATGATAGTTTAAACCAGGCGTGACGTAGCCATGGCAGTCGCCAAACTTGAACCTACTCATTGATATAAGTACTCTGGTCGGGTACTCATCCGGGCCAAGTTAAACCAGAGTACTTATATCAATGAGTAGGTTCAAGTTTGGGGACTGCCATGGCCACGTCACGCCTGGTTCAAACTAGAATAAACTAACTATGTTACCACGTCAACTATTTCTGGTATGCTTTTTGGAATAGTTCTCATTTTCTTCTAGAATTTCAACTATATAGTGGGATATGGTAATCACATTGGAGAATATCTGAAAAGAAAACGAAATATATTTTATATTATTTTGTGTGCATTCGAATGAAAATAATATTTAAAGCTCATTGGTGCATTAATTTTATGGGAAAAATGCATATAACCACCATTTTAACGATACATCACAATTAGTCAGCTGCAACAGAGTTTGCATTCAGGCCGGCAATTTCGAAGGACCAGGCCGCCGCCGGGCCGGCCCGCCAGCGGCGGTGGTACAGTCTCTGGCAAGGCGTCGCAGCGGTTCTCACGAACTTGCGGCCGGCGCGGCGGCGGTGGTGTGCAGCCTCTGACAGCGGGCCCCCCGCTCCGGCGCGCCGTGGTGTGGGCGGAACATGCCTCCACTCGACCGATAATTGTGGACGATTGGAGTGTCTCAGGTAAAATCGGAGGCCATTCCAGGAATCTTGAAGAAACGAGCTTCCCATTGAGCATAAATATATGTATCCATCTCTATTAGAAAACGCATTAAAGGGGGGTAACTACCATGCCACTTTGCATTGCCTTAAAGGGTTTATACGGGTTTGCGTCCTGAAAGGAAATGCACTCTTTTGCACTTGTATGAGCTTTAAACACGTTTAAAACATATACCATGGATCTCAATGCTCATTTAGTCCATTATTTCAGCAATTATCAGCGTTAAGACTTAGGCGTTTTTCGAGACTTGTATCAGATAACGAGTACTTGATCGGCATACTGTCCATCACTTTCTTATCTTAGAATCTACATCAAATTCGACGGTGCAGTAATCTGCGCGGCTGAGACAAAATAGCGGTTACGAACTCAGAAGCAAGCTGCCGCAATAGGGTTTATTTAATGTTTACTATAGCACGTTCACCATAAAAATGGTCACGTGACCCTAAAAAGAAAAATCCAAGATAGAGGCCATTTCCGCCCCAGGACACGTCTCCCGAACGGCCACCCCCATATCAATATAAATGAATTGAATTAAGCTTACCTTTACATGAAGGTATGCCTGAAATTGTGAAATTGTGTGAAATTGCTATGTAAACATATCGCCTTGATGTAAACCACCTTGGCATACGTGATAATTCTTGCGCTCTTTGCCATCTGGATGACGAATGTAGAAGGAGTTACTAAATTAAAGACGCTCTAAGCCGGGCAAGTAATGCCATGCGTTTTTTAATCAATTTTAGAACTTTAAATTATCAGCAAGTCCTACACTGGATCACAAAAATATTATTAAATTCAATTCTTACGGGGCTCTTTATTACTGCATACTGTTCGTTCGGGTTTTGTGTTTGTTTTTTGTTTTTTTCCCTTGCGGCGTTTAGCGTTGAGAATTTGGTGGTGGAATATTATTATTTTTTGGCAGGAGAATTCATGAAAAAAATATCGAATTTTATGGGAAAAACTAGGTAACTGGTGCTATCGTTGGAAAAAACAAATGTATTTGTATCATATATTGCTTATTGTAACCGGAAATATGCCGTAAGTGAGGTGTTTTTATTAACATAAAAGAGATGACTGGCTCTGCCGCAGCCAGTAGTTACTGCAGAAAGTACGTGATGGCATCACCACGCACTATGAAATGTCCTTACGTGAAGAAGAGGTAATTTCCATACAAATGTGACTACCCTGTGACTTCTACCACCTTTATAAGTAAGTTTTACTAAGTAATTCAATTATTCTGGTAAAAACCCGGATAATCCCTTTAACACTGTGGAGCGGGATTCGACTGCCATGGTGACGTCACGGCTACCAAACAATTTGCACCCCCCCCCCCGAGTTAAACGCTGTCCAACTTCTCGCCCGCACGGGCGCCCGGGCCGCGTAATTCGCAATGCACACTTGCGATCAGTGAAGACACCGAAATACGTCCCTTGAATTAATGGCTACGTGAGAAACTTAGGCCGATCCGATCGGACTTAATGGCTACGAGCGAATCTTAGGCCGACCCGATCGGACTTAATGGCTGCGAGCGAATCTTAGGCCGACCCGATCAGACTTCACCCTATTAGTAGCCGTTTTCACGAAGGATTTTACGTTTGGGGCGATTGGGGCATTTGGGGCGTTTGGGGCGATTGGGGCGTTTGGGGCGTTTGGGGCGATTGGGTCTATAGCTCGTAAGAACGCGGCTTTTCCCGGTGATTTTTGGTATCAATCGCAACTTTAAGAATTAATGCATTTTTCTGGAAATTCCACAGTTTCATGATAACACCATAGTTTACTTAAAATTAACAATTGCATCTTAAACCAGCTCTGGTGATGCCAGATGGCTGTGGCGGTTTGGGCGTTTGGGGCGACTCCATCTTGCTCGAATCCCGGAAGTGCGGAGTTCGGGAAATGGTCATATTTTGAAACGACATGGTTTTCAGGAATAATAGCTTATTTCAATGAAAACTAGATGAATTAGTCCATTCATATTTTCAGTCATATTCACTTTTGAAAGCAAGGATTAATGATAATTAGCGATTTCGTTTTGATCATTTGTTGTAAGATGACGGGAATGCTGGCTCCGGCTCTGCGCTGGCTCTGCGCAAGCGCCGCCGCCCGGTTACCATGGCGACGGGCCGGCGAGTCGCCTGACGTCACGTTGCACACGTGGCTTCGGCGCCGGCAGGCTGGTCACCATGGCGACCAGCCGGCCGGAGTGGCTCCGGTGCCGGCCTTTCGCCTGACGTCACGTTGCGCATGTGCAGAGCCGTGGTCTGCGCCCAGCCATGCCGTCCGTTCCCAGACCGACCTAGGACCTGTCACCAGCTGGGTGTGTATGTAATAAAAATATGTATGTATGTGTGTCTCGTGTTTTACTTATTTTTGACCTTGAACGAAATACTTAACGTAATGTTAGATATTATATTTACTTTGAACAAATAATTTTTCCGGGTACAAATAAACCGGTTAACGTAATTAGTAACGTAAAATAGCTGCCCTAGTCCCTAGTTTGCTCCGGGTCACATAAACCGGTTAACGTAGTTTTTTGCCTGGCAAATTGCCAGAGGTCATTGCCCCTCCCCGGAAAATGGCTATAGGCCGTTCCGGGAAAAAAAGAAGAAAACAAAAGTTCGATCTAGAGCAACCATTTGTGAGTTTTCAGTACCAGTGGCTGCAGAAAGCCCGCATGTTTCATGGGTTTATAAGTGCTTTTTCTGAGGTCTTCTCAGCTTTTTGTGAGATTCATCAATTAATCAATTGATCAAATCAAAACCATTTGGGGTGATTCGAAATGCGTAAGGATTGTTCCGGTTTTCGGAAACAAATTAAGTTACCGCTCGAAATAGGACGATCTCAGCGGGACGGAGCGACGTTGAATTAAGGTATGTCTATGCTTTTGACATTTGATTGCATTTTTCATCATAATATTATATTTCTTTGTCATTAATATCTTCAATTTTTCCCTAACTAACTGTCAATTGCTAATTTTATTTAATCAAAGCTAGTATACTAGTATACTTCTAGCCTCTTTTTAGGGCGTTTGCGGTATGTTTTGTAGAAGGAACTAATGTAGCGTTGGGGAATGACAGAGGGGTCATAGGGGTAGAGAGAGTGGGAGGGTATGATAGGGAACAAGGAGGTGGGCCGGGTTCCGCTCCACTCTGGCGTGTGGAGGGAGGGGTACGTTGTAGAGTGGGATAGCAGTGGGGGGATACATTGTAGGGAGAGGGGAATGGAGAAGAAGGTAGAAGGAGAGCGGGGGTTTAAAGAGAAAGAAGAAGGGTTTTAAGAGAAAAGAGGAGAAATGGGAGACGAAGAGTGCATCCACTCCACCAGCTGTCATGGGAAGCTGCTGCTCCCTCTGGCTGTACTGGGAACTGCTGATCCCTCTTGTCCTCTTCGTCAGCTCGACCTTCGGTGACCTGCCGTGACCTGCAGTGACCTGCAGTGTTCTGCAGTGACCTGCAGTGACCTGCCATGACCTGCAGTGACTTGCAGTGACCTGCAGTGACCTGTCCGGCTCGTAGGTCTGCTAGAAGTGATGGGAGATGTAGAAACTGATGTAGAGATGTAGGTGTAGTATAGCGTAGATGTAGAGACAGATGTCTTGATGTAGGTATAGCGTAGCGTAGCAAGATCCCCTTCCGCGTACAAAACATCTGATGGTGGTAGATGCTTTTAAATTTTGAGAGACTGATCATCCTGGTCCATCGTATAGGCTGGTTCACCGACATGCCATTTCACTGCTCGAGGACGGGAGGGGCAGTGTCTCGCCCATGAGGGTGAGGACGGTACAACGGGAAAAGGGGTAGGATTAGCGTCGGTTGTGACGCCCTGGTGACCATTGCCAACTTTCGTGATTAGGTACCACTTTACAATCGTAAGTCGGATCGTAAGTTAGGTCATCCGTCCAGTTACCCATCCCCTCGAACCCCTGCTCACCTCCAAAGCCAAAATCGCCCACTTTGTCTTACGCCCAGCGTCGCTAAGTTTTGCTTTCCTTCGAGTGATGATCCGTACGGCTGTCCAGGCAAAGTTCGGACTACTCCTACTGGGCCTTAACCTAAGATTTATCCGTCATCATCTGCACTGCCACTTTCCCAGCTACAGACATTCCGCTTTCATTCGCCCCATAATGATTTGTCCGTCCCAAAAAATTCCCTCCCAGTAGTGCCGGATGCCAGCTGGATGAGTGACTCCCAGGTAGGATAAATGTCCTCGTCAATACGAAATCCTACTAGCGCTCCGCTGAACGACAGCATTGCTGCGTGGGCCGCCCAGAATATATGTATTCAACGTAATCCGTCCGGTTCCTACTTTAGAAGGGAGCTAGTTTATCCATAGGACTTATATGAAACACCGACTACGCTTTACTGCTCGTCTTATCCTCTCTGTCCGGGAGAGGCTCCTATACCTACTGTCCGGGCCTCCGACCTGGGCTCCGCCGGACCTGGGTCCTCTATCCGGGCCTACCTTGGGCTCCGCCGGACCTCTGACCTCCATCCGGGCCACGACCTGGCTCCGCCGGACCAACTTTCTAAGTTAACATCGACCGGCATCGACGGCGGGCTACGCGGATGTCCTTGCCTATATACCGACTGCGGGCGCCCGGGAATTTCTAGAGGAGATCTTCCCGTTTAACCTAGAGTGACTTCTGAGGCACGTCCGGCCTCCTCCTCCCTCTTATCCTTCCTCCCTCGCCCTCCTTTTCTGCGCCAACCTATCATCCTCTGGCATTTGGCACCCGCAGTCTCGGACTTACTAATTGTAACCTCCCTGTGATATGCGGCCAGCCGATATCACTCGGTCTGGGCATAATTTTCCACGAGCACTTTCATTCACATGTTTCGCCACGCTGATAGATTTTCGATACAAGGATCGGGCACACAAGCCGTCATGCCTCTCCTCCAAGCTCCGATACTATTTAATATCTGTCCTGTCCTGTCCTGACCCACTGTTGCAGGGATCACACCTCCCTGTCCTGTCCTGTCCCACTGTTGCAGGGATCACACCTCCCTGTCCTGTCCTGTCCCACTGTTGCAGGGATCACATCTCCCTGTCCTGTCCCACCGTTGCAGGGATCACGCCTCCCTGCACTGTCCTGACCCATTGTTGCAGGGATCAAACCTCCCCGAACTGTCCTGACCCATTGTTGCAGGGATCACACTTCCCTGGCCTGTCCTGACCCATTGTTGCAGGAATGACACCTCCCTGTCCTGTCCATGTCCTTCTAGCTATCCTATTACGAAATCAATATCAGCGACGTTTCTCCAACTATGACTGAGTACTAACCGCTTTACCAGTTCTCTATCGGGGACGTAAATTATATGACCCTTAGGTAAATTCCTACATGGGAAACGTTGTCCAAAAAGAATCACAACCAGAGATAACGTGCATATATCACAAATGACCCATTTCAATAAGCATCAGCTAGTAATCTCCTAAATATCACTTTTCAACTTCAATATAATCGGCAGTGCACCATCGTCAGAATATATTCAAATAATTTAACGCTGTTTATAGTTGGCTAATAATAAGGCTTAAGTTACCACTTGGACTGTCAATATACAGGACATCTAACATTACAGTTGTACCATGACGTTAACAAAGGGAAGGCGTCGGCTGTAATGTCGTAAATCGCGAGCTGCTGGCTGAAGGTGTATTTTTACAGACGGTTAGGAGACTCACAATATTAAGAAAGTTAATTTGACTGTTATACTTATCATCCACTGACTCGCAAGTATACGTCTGTTGCAGGTTGCTGCGCCCTTAGAACCTTTTACGGGCTGAACTAGTTATGGTTTGATCGATAATTCCAAAGAAGGTAATATAGACAGGGATTTAACGTTAACCACTCCGGATCAGCGGCACGAGTTTATCAGCGACAGAAACGAGGTCGCATTGACGGCTAAGGAATCGCATTTCTCATACACCGTCCTTAAACAATCGTCGGTAGGAAGCGATGCTGGACCAATAGCTAATAGCGCATCGCCGATTATACATATGTAATCTTAGACAGACAATCCCCTGGCGGTAACTTACCAGTCTCCGATTTGTGTTGTCCCGCTCAACATAGAGCACACCTCTAAGCGACAGAATGAACCGATACTTTATAACCAATCGATGCCGTCTCAGTGATATGGTCCTTACATTTGTTATCCTTACCTGCCAAGCTAGAATGACGAGTCTCTACCCAACCTCACTAATACTTTGTCTGGTAGTTGGGTTACCTGGCGTTTTAACCGTTCAGCGAAAGTTACCATTCCGTGATTTGAAATCGTCCACAACTCTGATACATAACGTTAAATTTACTGAAGCGGAAACGTACTTAATCATTAAACTCGGGCTTCTGGCTAAGTATTGCGAGCAAGACGAGAACGAATTAATCGAACCATTCAAACAACAATCGAAACATATCCTACTTATCTGCGGCTATACTGGCTTAATTCTTGCCTTACCTCATGCTGTCGGGGAACCGCATCGCTGTGTACATTTCCTTCCTTCAACGACCCTCTTGACTCCATCATGTCTCCTTTCCCCCGTAAAATGTTACACAAATTTACAATGTTTATTTTAACTCAGCAACTAAACAAACGGTAGCGCAGTAAATAATCGTTTTTGGTACGTCCCAATCAATTCACATGTTCAACCAATGATTCATTTGAATCTCCGCCTAATATCACCAAAACCAGCACAAAACCGAATAATTGACTCGCTCAATCTCTAGTTTAAAATACTAACTAAAACCGCTCGTATTTACATGCGCCAATGCGCTAGGGCTTACGCCATGACCTCCTGCAACGCAGCGTGCTGGATTCCAAAGTACTACGATCGCCTGGCATCACACCTCTAGTACAGCATCGGCTACACATACATTTTTCCTGCCTTCCTAGGTAAAAAGTAGCGAGCCTGGACAGATGACCCAAATTACGTAAAATATCCCACTTAGTCCCTTATTGTTTAAATTTTGTAGTCACCGGACCTGGGCAGAATTTCGGGTAGGATCGGAGAGGATGAGCAGCTTCGTGACTTACTGTGATCTGCCGCCGTCGGCTCAGTTCTTGCCGTCTTCCTCTCTCTGCGGCTGTCAGCCCTGCCACGGCGGACGGCTGCCGCCGCCGCGCCGCGGGCAGCGCGCGTGCTGGGGTCCCGTTGTCGACTGCCTCCGCTGCTGTCCGCTGCTGTCCGCTCCCCTTCCGCCGTCTTGTCTCCGCTGTCAGCCCTGTCACGGCGGACGGCTGCCGCCGCCGCGCCGCGGGCAGCGCGCGTGCTGAGGTCCCGAAGTCGACTCCTCCGGCCCGTGCGTCCGTTCCTCTCCGCTGCTGTCCGCTCCTGTCCGCTGTCTTGTCTCCGCTGTCAGCCCTGCCACGGCGGACGGCTGCCGCCGCCGCGCCGCGGGCAGCGCGCGTGCTGAGGTCCCGAAGTCGACTCCTCCGGCCCGTGCGTCCGTTCCTCTCCCCTCTGTGTGACGTTGCCTCTTTTTATACTCCGACCCGGCGGTGTCTTGCTCTGGGTGTGGCACACCCCCGTCTTCTGATTGGCCGATTCTTGCCGTCGACAATTTTGCATTTCTAGTGTATAGAGCTTCTTCAAACTTCTTAATGACCTTTCTTACTTAATTTTGTTCATAATATAATTGCTTCAAGTAGTGCATATTTCTTCCACTTTCTTGTTTGCTTGCTACCTATGGCCACGCCCTTTGCTTTGTTACTGCCATGTGTCTGGTGTCTGGTGCAAATATCTTTATATAAGTTTGATAAGAGGACTACGGCATCTTTATATAACCAGATAATTTTGGTTTCTTGATAATGCATCTTGCTGATAAAATAGTATTCTTCAATAATCGATCAGGTATTCCTTTCAGTCATTGTATTCCAATAATTACGTCGTAGTATCGTTTTTAGATGACTTTCTTTTCATCCCTTTATTTTTCCAGCATGAAATGTTCGCCTTCTTTAGCTTAACGAAACTCTTGACATGCTTAATTTTTTATCATTGCTTGGAGCTACGTTCAAGTTCAGTAATTTGTAATACTGCATTAACAATCATTAAATATATATATATATATATATATATATATATATATATATATATATATATATATATATATATATATATATATATATATATATATATATATATATATATATATATATATATATATATGCCGGCGTTGATCGTATTTCTAATTTTATCCTTACTTGCAATTAGCTCTTCGCCCTTGTGATAATATCAATTCTTCTTTTTAGACAATACTTCTGATTTTACGTCTTACTCCGCGTATATCGTACACGTCATTTGTTCCGTAATAATTGACTGCGATTTTCTATCACTTCGCATCAATAGTGTCGGTTTATCATCCGCATTTCTTCTCAACAACGATTCTTCCCTTACCTCAAACCCGCCTCTTTGTTGGCGTGCTACAGTTCTACACAGCTGTCCCTCTGCCTTTGGGCGGCCGCCCTGGCTGTGCTGACTCATAGGACATAGAGGGGAGGGGCGGGGTGATGTGGCAGCGCCGGTAGGGACGGTACTGGGGCCGGTACGCAAATGGGACTGGTACCATAATGGGTGTACCTGAGGGGCGTACACCCGGCTGGCGTTGCTCCCCGCCGTCGTCTCGCTTACTCAGCTGTTCTGGCGATGGCTGTGATGACTGTAGTTACTAGACTTGCAGTCTCGGGCTTCAGACCCGAGTTTTTGCATGTCTGGGTTGGATGCGAGGAGAGGGGCGTCTGCCGCCGGCCGGCTCGGAATGTTTTGTCAGAGGAGTCAGGCCCGGTGCATTGGAACATGCTGAGAAGATGTACCCCGCTACACTAACACAACACAAAATTGCCAGATTTGCTCATGAATTTGAATATTCAAAGCAAACAAATGGGAACTATTGCATTGTAAGAGTATATACTTATTCATGAATTCATAAAATTGCGATTGATACCAAAAATAACCGGGAAAAGCCTTGTTGTTACGAGCTATAGACCCAATCGCCCCAAACGCCCCAAACGCCCCAATCGCCCCAAACGTAAAATCCTTCGTGAAAACGGCTAGTGGCAGGCTCCTGGCTACCCCTATTAGTGGCAGGGGGGGGGGGGGGGGGCGGATTCGGCCATCCCCGGAGATCTCGAGATCCAGCCGTCCGATTTTCAAAAATCATACGGCGTTCGATTCCCCTCAACACGATTTACATTTCTAAACAATCCCAAATCTTTGATAGGGGTAACAGGGGGGCAAAAACTAACCAAATTAGAGGTATATTTGATCCACCACAGCTGCCATGTTTATCAACCCATTTGAACGCAAACAATGTGGATCGATAGATATTAAATTGGAGAATGATATATGACGGAGACGTTTGAAAATTCAAAAATCATAGGTGTTTGCAGGTCACTAAATATGCGGGTGAAATAAATGCGTAATAAAACCGTCTCTTGTTTTTTTTTTGATAAATGAAATGGTGCGCTATTGTGACATCAGACACAACAGTTATACAACATATTTGTATCCATAGGCGGTGCCAGGTTAGCGTAAAAGGAAGGCAAAATATAAACAAAATAACTTCCTGGAAACCTCCCCTTTTCAAGTCCCTGAAACCGCGTCTGCCGTGCAATATATATTATAGTTCACTAACATCTAACGGGTGGATCAGTTGGTAGAGCGTTAGACTCGGAATCCAAGGGTTCTGGGTTCGAGTCTGGTTACTGGCGCAAGTCATTCGGTTCCCCGCCACGGAGGGGGGTGGTTCCCCTCCCCACCCGAGGCGGCATATAGCTACGGGGTGGGCGAGAACCCCTCCCCTCCCTCCCCCTCCCCACCCACCTCTTCCCCCGAAAACAAACCCTGCCCCGGAATCCAGGGGTTCCGGGTTCGAGTCTGGCTACTGGCGCAGGTTATTCGGTTCCCCGCTTGGGAGGGGGGTGGTTCCCCTCCCCACCCGCGGCGGGGCTATGTCTATAGGCCGGACTACGGGGTGGGCGAGAACCCCTCCCCCCCAAAAAAAATGTACGGGCCCGGTAGGTTCAACTTTCCCTGCACAGGGTACCTATCCGGCCTCCGGGCCCGGCCAAGTGTGAACCGCGCATTAGACGGCGGTCACCGGGCCGGCCGACATCAGGTCAACATCAGGTCAACTCCGCACCGCGTCATCTGGTCAACTGCGCACCGCGGCAGCTGGTCAACTGCGCACCGCGGCAGCTGGTCAACTGCGCACCGCGACAGCTGGTCAACTGCGCACCGCGGCAGCTGGTCAACTGCGCACCGCGGCAGCCGGTCAACTGCGCACCGCGGCAGCTGGTCAACTGTGCACCGCGGCAGCTGGTCAACTGCGCACCGCGGCAGCCGGTCAACTGCGCACCGCGGCAGCTGGTCAACTGGCTGCGCACCGCGGCAGCCGGTCAACTGCGCACCGTGGCAGCCGGTCAAATGCGCACCACGGCAGCTGGTCAACTGCGCACCGCGGCAGCCGGTCAAATGCGCACCGCGGCAGCTGGTCAACTGCGCACCGAGGCAGCTGGTCAACTGCGCACCGCGGCAGCCGGTCAACTGCGCACCGCGGCAGCTGGTCAACTGCGCACCGCGGCAGCTGGTCAACTGCGCACCGCGACAGCTGGCCAACTGCGCACCGCGGCAGCCGGTCAACTGCGCACCGCGGCAGCCGGTCAACTGCGCACCGCGGCAGCTGGTCAACTGCGCACCGCGGCAGCTGGTCAACTGCGCACCGCGGCAGCCGGTCAACTGCGCACCGCGGCAGCTGGTCAAGTGCAGCACCGCGGCAGCTGGTCAAGTGCAGCACCGCGGCAGCCGGTCAACTGCGCACCGCGGCAGCCGGTCAACTGCGCACCGCGGCAGCCGGTCAACTGCGCACCGCGGCAGCTGGTCAAGTGCAGCACCGCGGCAGCAGGTCGAGTGCAGCACCGCGGCAGCCGGTCAACTGCCGACTGCGCACCGCGACAGCTGGTCAACTGCGCACCGCGGCAGCCGGTCAACTGCGCACCGCGGCAGCTGGTCAAGTGCAGCACCGCGGCAGCCGGTCAACTGCCGACTGCGCACCGCGGCAGCTGGTCAACTGCGCACCGCGGCAGCTGGTCAACTGCGCACCGCGGCAGCTGGTCAACTGCGCACCGCGGCAGCTGGTCAACTGCGCACCGCGGCAGCTGGTCAACTGCGCACCGCGGCAGCTGGTCAAGTGCAGCACCGCGGCAGCCGGTCAACTGCCGACTGCGCACCGCGGCAGCTGGTCAACTGCGCACCGCGGCAGCTGGTCAACTGCGCACCGCGGCAGCCGGTCAACTGCGCACCGCGGCAGCTGGTCAACTGCGCACCGCGGCAGCTGGTCAACTGCGCACCGCGGCAGCCGGTCAACTGCGCACCGCGGCAGCTGGTCAACTGCGCACCGCGGCAGCTGGTCAACTGCGCACCGCGGCAGCTGGTCAAGTGCAGCACCGCGGCAGCCGGTCAACTGCCGACTGCGCACCGCGGCAGCTGGTCAACTGCGCACCGCGGCAGCTGGTCAACTGCGCACCGCGGCAGCTGGTCAACTGCGCACCGCGGCAGCTGGTCAAGTGCAGCACCGCGGCAGCCGGTCAACTGCCGACTGCGCACCGCGGCAGCTGGTCAACTGCGCACCGCGGCAGCCGGTCAACTGCGCACCGCGGCAGCCGGTCAACTGCGCACCGCGGCAGCTGGTCAACTGCGCACCGCGGCAGCTGGTCAACTGCGCACCGCGGCAGCCGGTCAACTGCGCACCGCGGCAGCCGGTCAACTGCGCACCGCGGCAGCAGGTCAACTGCGCACCGCGGCAGCTGGTCAACTGCGCACCGCGGCAGCCGGTCAACTGCGCACCGCGGCAGCTGGCCAACTGCGCACCGCGGCAGCCGGTCAACTGCGCACCGCGGCAGCTGGCCAACTGCGCACCGCGGCAGCCGGTCAACTGCGCACCGCGGCAGCTGGTCAACTGCGCACCGCGGCAGCTGGTCAACTGCGCACCGCGGCAGCTGGTCAAGTGCAGCACCGCGGCAGCTGGTCAACTGCGCACGGCGGCAGCTGGTCAACTGCGCACCGCGGCAGCTGGTCAAGTGCAGCACCGCGGCAGCCGGTCAACTGCGCACCGCGGCAGCTGGTCAACTGCGCACCGCGGCAGCTGGTCAACGGCGCACCGCGGCAGCTGGTCAAGTGCGCACCGCGGCAGCTGGTCAACTGCGCACCGCGGCAGCTGGTCAACTGCGCACCGCGGCAGCTGGTCAACTGCGCACCGCGGCAGCTGGTCAACTGCGCACCGCGGCAGCCGGTCAACTGCGCACCGCGGCAGCTGGTCAACTGCGCACCGCGGCAGCTGGTCAAGTGCAGCACCGCGGCAGCTGGTCAACTGCGCACGGCGGCAGCTGGTCAACTGCGCACCGCGGCAGCTGGTCAAGTGCAGCACCGCGGCAGCCGGTCAACTGCGCACCGCGGCAGCTGGTCAACTGCGCACCGCGGCAGCTGGTCAACGGCGCACCGCGGCAGCTGGTCAAGTGCGCACCGCGGCAGCTGGTCAACTGCGCACCGCGGCAGCTGGTCAACTGCGCACCGCGGCAGCTGGTCAACTGCGCACCGCGGCAGCTGGTCAAGTGCAGCACCGCGGCAGCCGGTCAACTGCGCACCGCGGCAGCCGGTCAACTGCGCACCGCGGCAGCAGGTCAACTGCGCACCGCGGCAGCTGGTCAACTGCGCACCGCGGCAGCCGGTCAACTGCGCACCGCGGCAGCCGGTCAACTGCGCACCGCGGCAGCCGGTCAACTGCGCACCGCGGCAGCTGGTCAACTGCGCACCGCGGCAGCCGGTCAACTGCGCACCGCGGCAGCCGGTCAACTGTGCACCGCGGCAGCTGGTCAACTGCGCACCGCGGCAGCCGGTCAACTGCGCACCGCGGCAGCCGGTCAACTGTGCACCGCGGCAGCTGGTCAACTGCGCACCGCGGCAGCCGGTCAACTGTGCACCGCGGCAGCTGGTCAACTGCGCACCGCGGCAGCTGGTCAAGTGCAGCACCGCGGCAGCTGGTCAACTGCGCACCGCGGCAGCCGGTCAACTGCGCACCGCGGCAGCTGGTCAACTGTGCACCGCGGCAGCCGGTCAACTGCCGACTGCGCACCGCGGCAGCAGGTCAAGCGCAGTACTGCCACGCCATGAAGCTTATTGGGAAATACATATAGGCGGTCAGAGGCAATCTCCATCCGGTCTGTCGCTACGGCCTAATTAGGACTACTGACCTCTCGGAAATTCTGCCATCGCCAGCAACGGCTTCATCTTGATGGGAATATTATAATTACTTTGATAATTGAATCTGTTTCAGTCCCATATACTTGTCCAATCCCATCTAGGGTGGTGGAACTCCATGGCCATAACTAAATATAACAACCACAAAGAGCTGAGACGTTTTAAACAAAGCGTTATTATTTTCCTTTGAGCTGCACAAGGATTTATCAAATGTATAGCACATAGCAATGATAGGTAATGAGATCAGTGAAGAAGACGAAGATAACACGGACTCAGAGAGAAAGACGTACACTTTTTTTTGCAAATGATGAAGCCTGAAAGTTTTCACTGGAATCTGAAAAAGGCGACTCTGAAATAGCAGCTGTTGAAAGCTTTATAATCAGAATTGTTTCTGGACGTGGAGTTGGAATTTTAACATGACTTGTGATGTGATCTGGCTGTTACATTTCATCGTTTGATTCTTCATCATTCATGTCTAATCATACCAGCGAATTACCAGCAGTGATGTTATGACAATTGTTTGAATGAATATAATCAACAAAGGAAACGCACACTAATGAGACAGTACTGGCTGAAGTAGGATAGGACGCGCCGAAACTTTACACAAATTGTTTAGTCCGAATGTTTTTGAATGAATGGATTTCCAAGGTCAGGCCCCGCGCTAAGCATAGCTTGTTGCGCAGGCCCTGACCCCACCACCCCATCAAGCAATTCCTGGCGTCAGGCAGAATTTAGAAGCGAAAGTTGTACGTGCCCGACATACCTGGACACGGTCCGCCCTTCCCTCTGAAGTCACCTGACCTTCAGTGCGACCGCTGCCACCGGCCACAGGCCATCCCAGTCAGGGGCAAATAGCGGACGCTGAAGCGACTCGAACTGGGGCTGCCACTACCGGGTGAGGTCAGAAGTCCAGCGCTCTCCCAACTGAGCTACAGGGGCTACAGGGACCGTCTGGTTGGGATGGACGGAGAGCATGTAACCAGCGCAGCCAGCCATCAGCACTCCTGGACGTGAGTAGTCCAGGTTTTGACGGTCTCAGTTGGCGAGAGAGCAGTCGTGATTCGCGAAGGAATTGTCAGGAATTGAATCGAATTGAAGGAACCCACTACCCCACGAATTGAATTGAACCCACTACCCCACCCGATACTGAAAAATGCAAAGAAACTATTTGGTCTAATAAATCTAACCGTATCTAAGGTAGTTTTGTTTGGCATGAGTTTTCAAGATGCTGCTACACATTTTTGTTTTTGTACAATTTAACCATTTTATTTGTCCTTTCGCTGGCATCAGTGATCCTTTTCAAATCTTCATTTATTTTCTTTGGCATGTTAATATCGCGCCGTTTGATTTTACGACCTTATACGCTCGGCTGCTATTCGCCTCATTACACGCCTGTCATTCCGTGATGTTTTGTTAGCTCACCCGAGTGTTGGTCAGCGCGGACCAACTGACCCGCTCACCCGAGTGTTGGTCAGCGCGGACCAACTGACCCGGTCACCCGAGTGTTGGTCAGCGCGGACCAACTGACCCGGTCACCCGAGTGTTGGTCAGCGCGGACCAACTGACCCGGTCACCCGAGTGTTGGTCAGCGCGGACCAACTGACCCGGTCACCCGAGTGTTGGTCAGCGCGGACCAACTGACACGGTCACCCGAGTGTTGGTCAGCGCGGACCAAGGCTGTATACACCAGGTAGAACACTCCGGCCGAAAAAGTGGTGACGAACACTAATTTAGTAGCCGCGACCCCGGAGTCGCTGTGACGTAGAAGGCGGGGGACGCGGCCGGCCGGCCGCCGTACACAACATTAGTGCGCGCGTGCCTGAAGCTTAGATCGCGCTTAGTTTCTTTGTTTACGGGTCGATTGCAAAACTTGTAATATGTCACAAATCAACCGCTCTGCCGGATGCCGCTAAAAAAGGAAATCAGACAAATATTTGCTGTTGTATCTGCGCAAAGTTCAACGATTAGGTACGGCCGCCGCTCGAAATGATGATAAGTGTATCTTTGATGCCATTACCCGGCGTGGAAAATGTGAATGTATCGCAATGAATTGCCTAGGGAGACATAAACCTCATCAAATATATTGTATTTGTTTGGGATTGCTATTCCTTCTCGTGACATAGTACAGGCGCGGATCCAATATTTCGGTCAGGGGGGGGGGGGCACATACAAAAAGTTGCGCCCTACGCACGCTTGGTGGGCGCGACCCAGGCTCAGGGGCAGGGCTTGGGACTACCATGCGCCCCCTATACTTTTCTTATTGGTGAATCTTCGGGAAATTTATGAAATGGTATAGGATCTGAATCGTTATCTTGATCATTTTTTGGCATGTCACTCGTTGCTGCACCCCGACGGCGCTATGTCCTGTAACTCATAAGTCACATTATTATCATTGATGTTTAGTAATTACTAGACACTTGACAATTTGTGTTCATTAGTGCAAGCCACCCACAGGACAGGACCGGTAGCATTAGGTACTACTCAGTGGCGGCTGATAATGGGGGGGGGGGGGGGGTAGAGGAGGCAGCTGCCCGCCCACTCAAGAAGTTGGGGGGGGGGAGGGAAACATGATTTTGCCTGACCCCCATACATTTGTAAGAGACTAAAAATCCATACTCCAAGAAGTTGGTTCGATTTTTCCTTTTGACCGAAACAATGACCCAGAGCCCCATGTGACCCCAGCCAGCCTGATGGGTCTTCTAAGACCGACAGAAGGCCCTCAGTCGGCCTGCGGGGGACCTTCAGTAGGCCATGAGGGGCCCTCAGAAGGCCTGAGACTTCAACATTGGCCTGTCCGACGTTTTTTTTTTGCGATCATTTAGAGGCCCAGCAAAATATAGTGGTCTAAATCCGAGGAGATACCATTTCGCGTATTTTTGGTATCTCAAAACTTAAGTAATGCCGATATCAGTCACATTGGTAAGGATTTTCTAGTCTGTTTATATAAGGTGATACAATCTATGGGTTTACGTCCTTGAAGAAGAAGAAACAATATAGCTAACCTACTCCTACAGCCTCTTATGTCGACAATTTTCGCAGATGTCCTCAGCTAAAGAACGCACAGATTTGGGTGTACATTTTTAGCTTATGAGGTATTCTGGGAAAATACTGCTATGTTGACAGATACAAATATTATTTCGGCTTTCATATACACCTTTAAATATTGTTTTACGCTTCATAAAAATAAGTGAATGCTTAAAAATGCAAACGCAACACACGCCCGTACATTGCCAGCGAACATGGCGAACCCGTTGAAATGTAAACAAACGATTCTCCACCGCCTTCACGTCATCACAACCTGACAAATCACCGTCGAGCTTGCTCAAGACTGATTGGTCAATACTAGCTGATAGCCAAATACAGTTTATGAGCAGATATGATAAACACGGCTAAGATGCTGGAAGTTGCTCGCGGTTGTCACACTTTTTACCAATGTTGAAGGAGCGGAGTACACCCCCTGGCGCGGACCAACTGATCCGGTCATCCGAGTGTTGGTCAGCGCGGACCAACTGACCCGGTCACCCGAGTGTTGGTCAGCGTGAAACAACTGACCCGCCACCCGAGTGTTGGTCAGCGCGCACCAACTGATCCGGTCATTCGAATGTTGGCAGCTGACAGTCCGGCGCGGTGGACCTTCCCCATCTCCCGTCCAGACTGGGAGTGGGGGGGAGACAGGCGGTCCGGCGCGGTGGACCTTCCCCCATCTCCCAAGACTGGAGTGTGGGTGACAGGCGGTCCGGCGCGGTGGACCTTCCCCATCTCCCGTCCGGACTGGAGTGGGGAGTGACAGGCGGTCCAGCGCAGTGGACCTTCCCTATCTCCCGTCCAGACTGGAGTGGGGGGGGGGGGGGGGGGGGGGAGACAGGCGGTCCGGCGCGGTGGACCTTCCCTATCTCCCGTCCAGACTGGAGTGGGGGTGGAAGGCGGTCCGGCGCGGTGGACCTTCCCCATCTCCCGTCCGGACTGGAGTGGGGGGTGGAAGGCGGTCCGGCGCGGTGGACCTTCCCCATCTCACGTCCAGACTGGAGTGGGGGGTGGAAGGCGGTCCGGCGCGGTGGACCTTCCCCATCTCCCGTCCGGACTGAAGTGGGGGGTGGAAGGCGGTCCGGCGCGGTGGACCTTCCCCATCTCCCGTCCAGACTGGAGGTGGGGGGTGGAAGGCGGTCCGGCGCGGTGGACCTTCCCCATCTCCCGTCCGGACTGGAGTGGGGGTGACAGGCGGTCCGGCGCGGTGGACCTTCCCCCATCTCCCGTCCGGACTGGAGTGGGGGTAACAGGCGGTCCGGCGCGGTGGACCTTCCCCATCTCCCGTCCGGACTGGAGTGGGGGTGACAGGGCGGTCCGGCGCGGTGGACCTTCCCCATCTCCCGTCCGGACTGGAGTGGGGGGTGACAGGCGGTCCGGCGCGGTGGACCTTCCCCATCTCCCGTCCGGACTGGAGTGGGGGGTGACAGGCGGTCCGGCGCGGTGGACCTTCCCCCATCTCCCCCGCATGGGTCGGGGCCGCGGACTGGAGTGGTGCGGAGGATATTTTGGATTGGACGACCGCTGGGAGGCCGCATTCCCCTGATCGCTGTAAACGACTGAAGGTCCCACCGGCTTCCGGCGATTCTATTGAAGTGGCCTGGCTCCTCCGATACGGGCTGGCTCCTGTGGCTCCGATAGTGCCTTGGCTCCTCCGCCGATCGGTCCAATATCGTGTCATACCCTCCACCATCATCGCTGGATAGTGGCAGCATTAGGGAGGGCCCGATCCCGATCACAGGCCCGATCACAGCTCTGTCAGCCCGCCTCAGATCGGTGGCGGTGTAGTCGGCTGCGGTCCAGCCCAGCCCGCATCAGCTCGGCGGTGCAGAGTGGTTCGCTGTAGTGTGCTGCGGTCCAGTCCAGCCCAGTCTGGCCTGGCCCGGCCCAGTCCAGCCCAGTCCAGCCCAGTCCAGTCCAGGCCAGCCCGGCCCAGCCCGGCCAGCCCGCCCAGCCCGGCCCAGCCCGGCCCAGCCCGCCCAGCCCGGCCCAGCCCGGCCCAGCCCGGCCCAGCCCGGCCCAGCCCGGCCCAGCCCGGCCCCAGCCCGGCCCAGCCCGGCCCAGCCCGGCCCAGCCCGGCCCAGCCCGGCCCCAGCCCGGCCCAGCCCGGCCCAGCCCGGCCCAGCCCGGCCCAGCCCGGCCCAGCCCCGGCCCAGCCCGGCCCAGCCCGCACGCTCGGCCCGGCCCGGCGCGGCGCGGCCCGGCGCGGCTCAGCCCGGCGCGGCCCAGCCCATCCCGGCGCGGCCCGGCCCAGCCCGGCCCAGCCCGGCCCGTCCCAGCCCAGTCCAGTCCAACCCAGCCCAGCCCGGCACGGCCCGGCCCGGCCCGGCCCGGCGCGGTCCGGTCTGGTCCCGGTCTGGTCCTGTCTGGTCCTGTTTGGTCCGGTTAGTGACCGAACCAATCTGGATGCGAAGTTAATCTAAGCTGTCTGGTGATGAGTCTGCCCTGGTGGCTGGAGTAAGACTGGTGATGAGTCTGCTGGTGGCTGGAGTAAGACTGGTGATGAGTCTGGCTGGGGCTGGAGTAAGACTGGTGATGAGTCTGCCTGGTGGCTGGAGTAAGACTGGTGATGAGTCTGCCTGGTGGCTGGGAGTAAGACTGGTGATGAGTCTGCCTGGTGGCTGGAGTAAGACTGGTGATGAGTCTGCCTGGTGGCTGGAGTAAGACTGGTGATGAGTCTGCCTGGTGGCTGGAGTAAGACTGTTG
>JAXIVJ010002143.1:5000-116928 GCA_036785665.1 Chirona hameri | reverse complement strand
TGCATACATGCATACATGCATACATGCATACATGCATACATGCATACATGCATACATGCATACATGCATACATGCATACATGCACACATGCACACATGCATACATGCATACATGCATACATGCATACATGCATACATGCATACATGCATACATGCATACATGCATACATACATACATACATACATACATACATGCATACATGCATGCATGCATACATACATACATATACATGCATGCATGCATGCATGCATGCATGCATACATACATGCATGCATGCATGCATGCATGCATGCATGCATGCATGCATGCATGCATGCATGCATACATACATACATACATACATACATACAGACAGACAGACAGACAGACAGACAGACAGACAGACAGACAGACAGACAGACAGACAGACAGACAGACAGACAGACAGACAGACAGACAGACAGACAGACAGACAGACAGACAGACAGACAGACAGACAGACAGACAGACAGACAGACAGACAGACAGACAGACAGACAGACAGACAGACAGACAGACAGACAGACAGACAGACAGACAGACAGACAGACAGACAGACAGACAGACAGACAGACAGACAGACAGACAGACAGACAGACAGACAGACAGACAGACAGACAGACAGACAGACAGACAGACAGACAGACAGACAGACAGACAGACAGACAGACAGACAGACAGACAGACAGGCAGGCAGGCAGGCAGACAGGCAGACAGACAGACAGACAGACAGACAGACAGACAGACAGACAGACAGACAGACAGACAGACAGACAGACAGACAGACAGACAGACAGACAGACAGACAGACAGACAGACAGACAGACAGACAGACAGACAGACAGACAGACAGACAGACAGACAGACAGACAGACAGACAGACAGACAGACAGACAGACAGACAGACAGACAGACAGACAGACAGACAGACAGACAGACAGACAGACAGACAGACAGACAGACAGACAGACAGACAGACAGACAGACAGACAGACAGACAGACAGACAGACAGACAGACAGACAGACAGACAGACAGACAGACAGACAGACAGACAGACAGACAGACAGACAGACAGACAGACAGACAGACAGACAGACAGACAGACAGACAGACAGACAGACAGACAGACAGACAGACAGACAGACAGACAGACAGACAGACAGACAGACAGACAGACAGACAGACAGACAGACAGACAGACAGACAGACAGACAGACAGACAGACAGACAGACAGACAGACAGACAGACAGACAGACAGACAGACAGACAGACAGACAGACAGACAGACAGACAGACAGACAGACAGACAGACAGACAGACAGACAGACAGACAGACAGACAGACAGACAGACAGACAGACAGACAGACAGACAGACAGACAGACAGACAGACAGACAGACAGACAGACAGACAGACAGACAGACAGACAGACAGACAGACAGACAGACAGACAGACAGACAGACAGACAGACAGACAGACAGACAGACAGACAGACAGACAGACAGACAGACAGACAGACAGACAGACAGACAGACAGACAGACAGACAGACAGACAGACAGACAGACAGACAGACAGACAGACAGACAGACAGACAGACAGACAGACAGACAGACAGACAGACAGACAGACAGACAGACAGACAGACAGACAGACAGACAGACAGACAGACAGACAGACAGACAGACAGACAGACAGACAGACAGACAGACAGACAGACAGACAGACAGACAGACAGACAGACAGACAGACAGACAGACAGACAGACAGACAGACAGACAGACAGACAGACAGACAGACAGACAGACAGACAGACAGACAGACAGACAGACAGACAGACAGACAGACAGACAGACAGACAGACAGACAGACAGACAGACAGACAGACAGACAGACAGACAGACAGACAGACAGACAGACAGACAGACAGACAGACAGACAGACAGACAGACAGACAGACAGACAGACAGACAGACAGACAGACAGACAGACAGACAGACAGACAGACAGACAGACAGACAGACAGACAGACAGACAGACAGACAGACAGACAGACAGACAGACAGACAGACAGACAGACAGACAGACAGACAGACAGACAGACAGACAGACAGACAGACAGACAGACAGACAGACAGACAGACAGACAGACAGACAGACAGACAGACAGACAGACAGACAGACAGACAGACAGACAGACAGACAGACAGACAGACAGACAGACAGACAGACAGACAGACAGACAGACAGACAGACAGACAGACAGACAGACAGACAGACAGACAGACAGACAGACAGACAGACAGACAGACAGACAGACAGACAGACAGACAGACAGACAGACAGACAGACAGACAGACAGACAGACAGACAGACAGACAGACAGACAGACAGACAGACAGACAGACAGACAGACAGACAGACAGACAGACAGACAGACAGACAGACAGACAGACAGACAGACAGACAGACAGACAGACAGACAGACAGACAGACAGACAGACAGACAGACAGACAGACAGACAGACAGACAGACAGACAGACAGACAGACAGACAGACAGACAGACAGACAGACAGACAGACAGACAGACAGACAGACAGACAGACAGACAGACAGACAGACAGACAGACAGACAGACAGACAGACAGACAGACAGACAGACAGACAGACAGACAGACAGACAGACAGACAGACAGACAGACAGACAGACAGACAGACAGACAGACAGACAGACAGACAGACAGACAGACAGACAGACAGACAGACAGACAGACAGACAGACAGACAGACAGACAGACAGACAGACAGACAGACAGACAGACAGACAGACAGACAGACAGACAGACAGACAGACAGACAGACAGACAGACAGACAGACAGACAGACAGACAGACAGACAGACAGACAGACAGACAGACAGACAGACAGACAGACAGACAGACAGACAGACAGACAGACAGACAGACAGACAGACAGACAGACAGACAGACAGACAGACAGACAGACAGACAGACAGACAGACAGACAGACAGACAGACAGACAGACAGACAGACAGACAGACAGACAGACAGACAGACAGACAGACAGACAGACAGACAGACAGACAGACAGACAGACAGACAGACAGACAGACAGACAGACAGACAGACAGACAGACAGACAGACAGACAGACAGACAGACAGACAGACAGACAGACAGACAGACAGACAGACAGACAGACAGACAGACAGACAGACAGACAGACAGACAGACAGACAGACAGACAGACAGACAGACAGACAGACAGACAGACAGACAGACAGACAGACAGACAGACAGACAGACAGACAGACAGACAGACAGACAGACAGACAGACAGACAGACAGACAGACAGACAGACAGACAGACAGACAGACAGACAGACAGACAGACAGACAGACAGACAGACAGACAGACAGACAGACAGACAGACAGACAGACAGACAGACAGACAGACAGACAGACAGACAGACAGACAGACAGACAGACAGACAGACAGACAGACAGACAGACAGACAGACAGACAGACAGACAGACAGACAGACAGACAGACAGACAGACAGACAGACAGACAGACAGACAGACAGACAGACAGACAGACAGACAGACAGACAGACAGACAGACAGACAGACAGACAGACAGACAGACAGACAGACAGACAGACAGACAGACAGACAGACAGACAGACAGACAGACAGACAGACAGACAGACAGACAGACAGACAGACAGACAGACAGACAGACAGACAGACAGACAGACAGACAGACAGACAGACAGACAGACAGACAGACAGACAGACAGACAGACAGACAGACAGACAGACAGACAGACAGACAGACAGACAGACAGACAGACAGACAGACAGACAGACAGACAGACAGACAGACAGACAGACAGACAGACAGACAGACAGACAGACAGACAGACAGACAGACAGACAGACAGACAGACAGACAGACAGACAGACAGACAGACAGACAGACAGACAGACAGACAGACAGACAGACAGACAGACAGACAGACAGACAGACAGACAGACAGACAGACAGACAGACAGACAGACAGACAGACAGACAGACAGACAGACAGACAGACAGACAGACAGACAGACAGACAGACAGACAGACAGACAGACAGACAGACAGACAGACAGACAGACAGACAGACAGACAGACAGACAGACAGACAGACAGACAGACAGACAGACAGACAGACAGACAGACAGACAGACAGACAGACAGACAGACAGACAGACAGACAGACAGACAGACAGACAGACAGACAGACAGACAGACAGACAGACAGACAGACAGACAGACAGACAGACAGACAGACAGACAGACAGACAGACAGACAGACAGACAGACAGACAGACAGACAGACAGACAGACAGACAGACAGACAGACAGACAGACAGACAGACAGACAGACAGACAGACAGACAGACAGACAGACAGACAGACAGACAGACAGACAGACAGACAGACAGACAGACAGACAGACAGACAGACAGACAGACAGACAGACAGACAGACAGACAGACAGACAGACAGACAGACAGACAGACAGACAGACAGACAGACAGACAGACAGACAGACAGACAGACAGACAGACAGACAGACAGACAGACAGACAGACAGACAGACAGACAGACAGACAGACAGACAGACAGACAGACAGACAGACAGACAGACAGACAGACAGACAGACAGACAGACAGACAGACAGACAGACAGACAGACAGACAGACAGACAGACAGACAGACAGACAGACAGACAGACAGACAGACAGACAGACAGACAGACAGACAGACAGACAGACAGACAGACAGACAGACAGACAGACAGACAGACAGACAGACAGACAGACAGACAGACAGACAGACAGACAGACAGACAGACAGACAGACAGACAGACAGACAGACAGACAGACAGACAGACAGACAGACAGACAGACAGACAGACAGACAGACAGACAGACAGACAGACAGACAGACAGACAGACAGACAGACAGACAGACAGACAGACAGACAGACAGACAGACAGACAGACAGACAGACAGACAGACAGACAGACAGACAGACAGACAGACAGACAGACAGACAGACAGACAGACAGACAGACAGACAGACAGACAGACAGACAGACAGACAGACAGACAGACAGACAGACAGACAGACAGACAGACAGACAGACAGACAGACAGACAGACAGACAGACAGACAGACAGACAGACAGACAGACAGACAGACAGACAGACAGACAGACAGACAGACAGACAGACAGACAGACAGACAGACAGACAGACAGACAGACAGACAGACAGACAGACAGACAGACAGACAGACAGACAGACAGACAGACAGACAGACAGACAGACAGACAGACAGACAGACAGACAGACAGACAGACAGACAGACAGACAGACAGACAGACAGACAGACAGACAGACAGACAGACAGACAGACAGACAGACAGACAGACAGACAGACAGACAGACAGACAGACAGACAGACAGACAGACAGACAGACAGACAGACAGACAGACAGACAGACAGACAGACAGACAGACAGACAGACAGACAGACAGACAGACAGACAGACAGACAGACAGACAGACAGACAGACAGACAGACAGACAGACAGACAGACAGACAGACAGACAGACAGACAGACAGACAGACAGACAGACAGACAGACAGACAGACAGACAGACAGACAGACAGACAGACAGACAGACAGACAGACAGACAGACAGACAGACAGACAGACAGACAGACAGACAGACAGACAGACAGACAGACAGACAGACAGACAGACAGACAGACAGACAGACAGACAGACAGACAGACAGACAGACAGACAGACAGACAGACAGACAGACAGACAGACAGACAGACAGACAGACAGACAGACAGACAGACAGACAGACAGACAGACAGACAGACAGACAGACAGACAGACAGACAGACAGACAGACAGACAGACAGACAGACAGACAGACAGACAGACAGACAGACAGACAGACAGACAGACAGACAGACAGACAGACAGACAGACAGACAGACAGACAGACAGACAGACAGACAGACAGACAGACAGACAGACAGACAGACAGACAGACAGACAGACAGACAGACAGACAGACAGACAGACAGACAGACAGACAGACAGACAGACAGACAGACAGACAGACAGACAGACAGACAGACAGACAGACAGACAGACAGACAGACAGACAGACAGACAGACAGACAGACAGACAGACAGACAGACAGACAGACAGACAGACAGACAGACAGACAGACAGACAGACAGACAGACAGACAGACAGACAGACAGACAGACAGACAGACAGACAGACAGACAGACAGACAGACAGACAGACAGACAGACAGACAGACAGACAGACAGACAGACAGACAGACAGACAGACAGACAGACAGACAGACAGACAGACAGACAGACAGACAGACAGACAGACAGACAGACAGACAGACAGACAGACAGACAGACAGACAGACAGACAGACAGACAGACAGACAGACAGACAGACAGACAGACAGACAGACAGACAGACAGACAGACAGACAGACAGACAGACAGACAGACAGACAGACAGACAGACAGACAGACAGACAGACAGACAGACAGACAGACAGACAGACAGACAGACAGACAGACAGACAGACAGACAGACAGACAGACAGACAGACAGACAGACAGACAGACAGACAGACAGACAGACAGACAGACAGACAGACAGACAGACAGACAGACAGACAGACAGACAGACAGACAGACAGACAGACAGACAGACAGACAGACAGACAGACAGACAGACAGACAGACAGACAGACAGACAGACAGACAGACAGACAGACAGACAGACAGACAGACAGACAGACAGACAGACAGACAGACAGACAGACAGACAGACAGACAGACAGACACACACACACACACACACACACACACACACACACACACACACACACACACACACACACACACACACACACACACACACACACACACACACACACACACACACACACACACACACACACACACACACACACACACACACACACACACACACACACACACACACACACACACACACACACACACACACACACACACACACACACACACACACACACACACACACACACACACACACACACACACACACACACACACACACACACACACACACACACACACACACACACACACACACACACACACACACACACACACACACACACACACACACACACACACACACACACACACACACACACACACACACACACACACACACACACACACACACACACACACACACACACACACACACACACACACACACACACACACACACACACACACACACACACACACACACACACACACACACACACACACACACACACACACACACACACACACACACACACACACACACACACACACACACACACACACACACACACACACACACACACACACACACACACACACACACACACACACACACACACACACACACACACACACACACACACACACACACACACACACACACACACACACACACACACACACACACACACACACACACACACACACACACACACACACACACACACACACACACACACACACACACACACACACACACACACACACACACACACACACACACACACACACACACACACACACACACACACACACACACACACACACACACACACACACACACACACACACACACACACACACACACACACACACACACACACACACACACACACACACACACACACACACACACACACACACACACACACACACACACACACACACACACACACACACACACACACACACACACACACACACACACACACACACACACACACACACACACACACACACACACACACACACACACACACACACACACACACACACACACACACACACACACACACACACACACACACACACACACACACACACACACACACACACACACACACACACAGACACACACACACACACACACACACACACACACACACACACACACACACACACACACACACACACACACACACACACACACACACACACACACACACACACACACACACACACACACACACACACACACACACACACACACACACACACACACACACACACACACACACACACACACACACACACACACACACACACACACACACACACACACACACACACACACACACACACACACACACACACACACACACACACACACACACACACACACACACACACACACACACACACACACACACACACACACACACACACACACACACACACACATACATACATACATACATACATACATACATACATACATACATATACATACATACATACATACATACATACATACATACATACATACATACATACATACATGCATGCATACATGCATGCATGCATACATACATACATACATACATACATACATACATACATACATACATACATACATACATACATACATACATACATACATACATACATACATACATACATACATACATACATACATACATACATACATACATACATACATACATACATACATACATACATACATACATACATACATACATACATACATACATACATACATACATACATACATACATACATACATACATACATATACACACGCGCACACGCGCACACGCGCACACGCGCACACGCGCACACGCGCACACGCGCACACGCGCACACGCGCACACGCGCACACGCGCGCACGCGCGCACGCGCGCACACGCGCACACGCGCACACGCGCACACGCGCACACGCGCACACGCGCACACGCGCACACGCGCACACGCGCACACGCGCACACGCGCACACGCGCACACGCGCACACGCGCACACGCGCACACGCGCACACGCGCACACGCGCACACGCGCACACGCGCACACGCGCACACGCGCACACGCGCACACGCGCACACGCGCACACGCGCACACGCGCACACGCGCACACGCGCACACGCGCACACGCGCACACGCGCACACGCGCACACGCGCACACGCGCACACGCGCACACGCGCACACGCGCGCACGCGCGCACGCGCGCACGCGCGCACGCGCGCACGCGCGCACGCGCGCACGCGCGCACGCGCGCACACACACACACACACACACACACACACACACACACACACACACACACACACACACACACACACACACACACACACACACACACACACACACACACACACACACACACACACACACACACACACACACACACACACACACACACACACACACACACACACACACACACACACACACACACACACACACACACACACACACACACACACACACACACACACACACACACACACACACACACACACACACACACACACACACACACACACACACACACACACACACACACACACACACACACACACACACACACACACACACACACACACACACACACACACACACACACACACACACACACACACACACACACACACACACACACACACACACACACACACACACACACACACACACACACACACACACACACACACACACACACACACACACACACACACACACACACACACACACACACACACACACACACACACACACACACACACACACACACACACACACACACACACACACACACACACACACACACACACACACACACACACACACACACACACACACACACACACACACACACACACACACACACACACACACACACACACACACACACACACACACACACACACACACACACACACACACACACACACACACACACACACACACACACACACACACACACACACACACACACACACACACACACACACACACACACACACACACACACACACACACACACACACACACACACACACACACACACACACACACACACACACACACACACACACACACACACACACACACACACACACACACACACACACACACACACACACACACACACACACACACACACACACACACACACACACACACACACACACACACACACACACACACACACACACACACACACACACACACACACACACACACACACACACACACACACACACACACACACACACACACACACACACACACACACACACACACACACACACACACACACACACACACACACACACACACACACACACACACACACACACACACACACACACACACACACACACACACACACACACACACACACACACACACACACACACACACACACACACACACACACACACACACACACACACACACACACACACACACACACACACACACACACACACACACACACACACACACACACACACACACACACACACACACACACACACACACACACACACACACACACACACACACACACACACACACACACACACACACACACACACACACACACACACACACACACACACACACACACACACACACACACACACACACACACACACACACACACACACACACACACACACACACACACACACACACACACACACACACACACACACACACACACACACACACACACACACACACACACACACACACACACACACACACACACACACACACACACACACACACACACACACACACACACACACACACACACACACACACACACACACACACACACACACACACACACACACACACACACACACACACACACACACACACACACACACACACACACACACACACACACACACACACACACACACACACACACACACACACACACACACACACACACACACACACACACACACACACACACACACACACACACACACACACACACACACACACACACACACACACACACACACACACACACACACACACACACACACACACACACACACACACACACACACACACACACACACACACACACACACACACACACACACACACACACACACACACACACACACACACACATACATACATACATACATACATACATACATACATACATACATACATACATACATACATACATACATACATACATACATACATACATACATACATACATACATACATACATACATACATACATACATACATACATACATACATACATACATACATACATACATACATACATACATACATACATACATACATACATACATACATACATACATACATACATACATACATACATACATACATACATACATACATACATACATACATACATACATACATACATACATACATACATACATACATACATACATACATACATACATACATACATACATACATACATACATACATACATACATACATACATACATACATACATACATACATACATACATACATACATACATACATACATACATACATACATACATACATATATATATATATATATATATATATATATATATATATATATATATATATATATATATATATATATATATATATATATATATATATATATATATATATATATATATATATATATATATATATATATATATATATATATATATATATATATATATATATATATATATATATATATATATATATATATATATATATATATATATATATATATATATATATATATATATATATATATATATATATATATATATATATATATGTATACGCAGCTGGTTATACATAACCCCAAAACAATTACAAAAAATACGGCAAATACGTCACATTAGAAGCCATAAGTCAGGCAAAAATGGTGATTGAAAAAAGGAATTGCCCATATGTGGTTCTCTAATATTTAACACGGTTTTTAATATCTTTGAAAAATTTGAATTTGTGGGCACTTAAACAAATAGTTTTTTGGGGTGTCAAAAAACAAAATTTTCAAAACTCTGAGATAATAATTTTGTAGCCCTTGCCATTTTGTGTCTTTTGAGTTTTTTTAAAATTACATTTTGTCTGTCAAAATATGGCCTTTGTACGGTCTGTTAAGTTTTAGTTGATTTTTTCGTCCAACTCGTGGGTGGTGACATCACTAAATTCGCTATATCTCAATGATTTTTTTTCTCGACGCAATTGCTTCATTGTTGCACAGGAAGACGTAAAATTGATGTGAGAAAAGGTACTTAAAGTTTCACTTTGATAGCGCTATTGGTTGTGAGCAATTGCGAAAGTTCGTGAAGGGGGGGGGGGGGGGGGGGGGTAAACGCCCCCCCCCCAGTCAATGGTGTTTAATAACAATGTATAATTTGGCTGTTTATCTCAATCATCTCAACACAATTGTTTGAATGCACAACTATTTATTCTGTGAATAATACTGCCCGTAGGAACGATATCAATGGACTATAGAAAACCAGAGTAAGTGTGACTGTTCGTGGACAAGAACAGGTGAAATGAAAATAAGTCATCTCAAGCCTGCCCCCTAGTAAATTTTTCTTAGGCAAGTCCCTGCCGGGGAGGGGACTTTGGCCCCTGCCGCCCCCTTTGGATCCGCCAGTGATTCCATACAACATAGGTACCTCACAAGGAAATTCACTCACGCGCTCCTCTGCCATCCAGCAGGTAGCAGAACACCAAAGGCTGCGATGCGCGCAGCGTGTAAAATGATAACTTACGTTGGTTGTGAATCACTCCAAAATAGCGTCAGACGCGCCACTTTCCCTATCCCTACTGATACCAAAATGCTACCAAACAGAGGAAACACGAACGAGGCAAAAGCAAGATTTTTTTCTTTCGCAAGAAGTTATTTTTTTTGTCGCAGGCAGTACCCATTTTTCATCGCCAGTTTCAGCGATTTTTTTAGGGCGGCAAATTTCTATTGCCGCCCCTGTCGAGCTTGGGATGGGGGGGGGATTTTGCCCCTGCCGCCCCCCCCCCCCCTGGATCCGCCAGTGGCTGCACACCAGGCCGGCCCGGGTTCCGTTGGCTGCAGACTGGGCCTGCCCCTGCACGACTGACATTGTGCCGTGTCTCCTGACAGACTGGTTATTCATTAGACTCTGATTCAATCAATTGGAATCGTTCAATCAAAATCCCTTGAATCAAAGAAGAATCGATTCACCACCGGATTTTTATTTATTCATGAATCATGATTGAATCAAAACCCGCATAGAAACAAGGCTGATTGAATAAAACAGACTGTGCAATGCTATTTCAATGGCTAGTCAAACGTGATTTGATCACAAAATGTTTTGATTCTTTGAATCGGAAAAAATCATTTCTTAAAATGGTTATCCAAGAATCAAACTGTGACTGAATCATTCATATTCCAAAATGAATCGGGATTGAATCCTTCCAAAAAGGTGAATCAATAACCTGTCTGCCTGTTGCACACCAGGCCAGCCCGGGTTCCGTTGGCTGCAGACTGGTCCTGCCCATAGGCGTCCCCAAGAGGGGGAGGGGGCAATTCCCCCCTAAAAGTCCGTACGTGCCCCCTTGGCCGTATGTGCCCCTTTCGAAATAGGGGCCTTCGGGCCCTATTTCGAGAGAAAAAATGAATGATTTTTTTTAGAAAAAATATGTTGAAAATATGCCCCTCTAAAAATATAGAGGGCCAAATCCGGTGATTTTTTTTGGTGTGGGTACCTTATGCCCCCCTGGGCAAAATTTTCCCCCTCCTGGAGTGAATCCTGAGTACGCCACTGGTCCTGCCCCCTGCATGACTGCCATTGTGCTGTGTCTGCTGCAGGCGGGTGCTGCCGACGGTGCAGCCTGGCTATCTCCGTGACCTGATCCCGGCCCAGGCGCCGGAGGAGGGCGAGTCGTGGCGTTCCGTCATGGATGACGTGGAGCGCGTCATCATGCCCGGGGTGACGCACTGGCACTCGCCACAGTTCCACGCCTACTTCCCCACTGGCAACTCGTACCCGGCGATATGTGCCGACATTCTCAGCGACGCCATCGGCTGCATCGGCTTCACCTGGGTGAGCTGGAAGTTGAAGTCACGCCTATCCGTTACTCGGTCTGAAGTCACGCCTATCCGTTACTCGGTCTGAAGTCACGCCTATCCTTACTCGGTCTGAAGTCACGCCTATCCGTTACTCGGTCTGAAGTCACGCCTCTCCGTTACTCGGTCTGAAGTCACGCCTATCCGTTACTCGGTCTGAAGTCACGCCTATCCGTTACTCGGTCTGAAGTCACGCCTATCCGTTACTCGATCTGAAGTCACGCCTATCCGTTACTCGGTCTGAAGTCACGCCTATCCGTTACTCGGTCTGAAGTCACGCCTATCCGTTACTCAATCTGAAGTCACGCCTATCCGTTACTCGGTCTGAAGTCACGCCTATCCGTTACTCGGTCGGAAGTCACGCCTATCCGTTACTCGGTCTGAAGTCACGCCTATCCGTTACTCGGTCTGAAGTCACGCCTATCCGTTACTCGGTCTGAAGTCACGCCTATCCGTTACTCGATCTGAAGTCACGCCTATCCGGTACTCGGTCTGAAGTCACACCTATCCGTTACTCGGTCTGAAGTCACGCCTATCCGTTACTCGATCTGAAGTCACGCCTATCCGTTACTCGGTCTGAAGTCACGCCTATCCGTTACTCGGTCTGAAGTCACGCCTATCCGTTACTCGGTCTGAAGTCACGCCTATCCGTTACTCGGTCTGAAGTCACGCCTATCCGTTACTCGGTCTGAAGTCACGCCTATCCGTTACTCGGTCTGAAGTCACGCCTATCCGTTACTCGGTCGAAATGGACATGCGAGGTGACAAATCATCAGCGATGAAATAGAAGTACGCTAGAAGGGTCGCTAGTAAAGGTAATTTAATGCATGATTTCGAGCTCAGCAGTTCTCTGGCTGAACTTGAAGTTATTTTCGAGTCAAAACTGAAGGATGGAATTTCTCGATGCAACCGCAAAGGAGGGCATTTAATAATAAATAAGCAGATGTTTCCAAATGCACCAGAAACGAAAGAGGAAGTTAACTTCCCAGTTGACCGTACGACCAGCATTTTCCATCAACCGCGCTCATGTTAACCTACCTGACTGTGTGGCCGTTTACATGTGCCGGTGGGTCTGCGTGCGTGCGTGTTTCAGATCGCCAGCCCGGCCTGTACGGAGCTGGAGGTGGTGATGATGGACTGGCTGGGTCAGGCGCTAAACCTCCCCGAGCCGTTCTTGGCGTGCTCCGGCCTCGGCGGCGGCGGCGTCATCCAGGGCACGGCCAGCGAGGCCTCCCTGGTGGCCCTGCTGAGCGCGCGGGCCCGGGTGATCCGCCAGCAGCGGCAGCAGCACCCCGACTGGACTGAGATGGCCATCACCGGTCAGCTGGTGGCCTACTGCTCCGGTCAGTGACCCCCACTGTAACCCTACTGCTCCGGTCAGTGACCCCGCTGTAACCCTACTGCTCCGGTCAGTGACCCCGCTGCTCCGGTCAGTGACCCCACTGTAACCCTACTGCTCCGGTCAGTGACCCCACTGTAACCCTACTGCTCCGGTCAGTGACCCCACTGTAACCCTACTGCTCCGGTCAGTGACCCCGCTGTAACCCTACTGCTCCGGTCAGTGACCCCGCTGTAACCCTACTGCTCCGGTCAGTGACCCCGCTGTAACCCTACTGCTCCGGTCAGTAACCCCGCTGTGACCCTACTGCTCCGGTCAGTGACCCCACTGTAACCCTACTGCTCCGGTCAGTGACCCCACTGTAACCCTACTGCTCCGGTCAGTGACCCCACTGTAACCCTACTGCTCCGGTCAGTGACCCCGCTGTGACCCTACTGCTGCGATCATTGACCCCACTGCTCCGGTCAGTGACCCCAGTGAGAGAGCCATCACAATTTACTGTGACAGCATTGTGTTAGCAAGACAATATGGAGTGTCGTTGGTTATGGCGAAAATGAATTGTAAGCTACAGCAGAGCCACATGTGGTCAGTGTTCCTCGTTCATCAGTGTCCTTGGACCTTGCCCCACGCATGCCTACATGACATCTGTTTTAACAATATCTCTAACAACCGGTAGTAGGGGTCAAAGTCCCCGGCGCACACCCACACATGGGGGTGTCACCCCCATTGCCGCAATGGGTCGGCCATATTTCTCCCAAATCCTTCGTGTGACGTCAAAGACTGGTCGATTGTGTAGGGGTGATTGAGAATAGTATAAAATTGGCCCTTTTTGATGAGCAATATTTTGCAAACCTGCTCGTTTTACTAGACAATTTTGCTATCAATGGATATCAAAATATAATTTATATTTGCGCTCAATTTGGTGTTTTGGTCTCCAAAGCCTAGTTAATCTATCAAACTGGTCACGTCAAGTAGCACTTGACGTGACGTCAAACAGGGAAAAGGGCATATCGCCAACCTTGACTGCTGCCGCCTCGTGACTGTACCCAGTGATGGTCTACGTCACGCTACGGTATGGTTTTTGGTAACACGTAGCTCAAGAAATCGTTCCGTAGCGTAATTGAAGTATTTCGTAGCGTACTACCGAAAAAAATATTCCAATAACGTAACTGCTACGCAAGGTATTTCGTAGCATAACATCAGGGGGTGGTGCCATGATACATACGGGATTTTTTTTTAGAACCGTGGCGATGCTCTTTCCGTCATTAAATTGGTCTCCGAAACCCAAATTTCTGCTGAAGGTTCTCCAATGCATGCCCGGACACAAATATGTTCTCGATTAGGTTCTCTAAAACCACGGGACGGACTCTCATCGAGCACCTTCCTAGAATAAGACCCAAGACGTGTTTTCAGTGTGTACTGTTGTCACAAACGTTTTGGAAATCCAAGAAATGTTGTGCAGCAAAAGCGGTGTGATATTTTTGAGGGGTGTGGTATTCTTTGAGTTTGTATAATGCCTACCTAGACTTTTACGGCTTATTTTACGTTTAACTTAGTTTTCGTCAAACTCGTAGATTGTGACGTCACTGAATTTGCAGTATCATAAAAGAAGTTCTCGACATCTTTTCAGTTTGAAATACTTTATATAAATTAAGTCCGAATCATTTCAGGGAACAATTTTTCGAGGTCAGGTTTCGCGCTAAGCAGAGCTTGTTGTACAGGTCCTGACCTAACTATCATACCTCGCAACTTCTGGTAAACGGCAGAATTTAGAAGCGAAAGTTTTGCGTACCGGAACATACCTGGACAAGGTCCAGAGTAGAGCCTTCTGGCGTCACCTGACCTGTGCGTGTGCGACGAGTGCGACCGCCGCCACCAGCCACAGGCCATCCTAGTCAGGAACAAATAGCGAGTGCCGAAGCGACTCGAACCCGGCCTGCCACACTGAGTGAGGTCTGAAGCCCAGGGCTCTCCCGTCTGAGGTACAGGGGCGGACAAGTTGAGCTGGATAAACTTGTGAGCCTGATAGCTTTATTGGTATTGGCTTTAGTGGTATTGGTATTGGTATAGATCTATTGCTATTGCGAATGGTCCTCAAGAGGACAACATTGACCCGCCAGTCAATGTCGTGTTAAGTGTCATACACCAGTAATAATCAGTAAGATTGCTAGTGCTAACAATCCGTGTTAGCTATGGCCGTTGCATCAATTATTTTGAATAATGATTATGCTTTGTGCTACGAATATCTTCGCAACTGTCTGTCACGAAATACATGCATGACGGCTGGTTGATAGGAAAGTTAGAAATGTGATGAACGAAAATATCACAGTTACATAGCTGGTACTGTTCATTTTCCTGGTATCTTTTGTATCGTAGTACGATATATTCTAAGCTACGTTTAACGAAAAATAGCGTAATCGGTAACGTACCAAAATATAACGTAGCGCAATTCGGTAGCGTAGCTCTGTCCTAAAAACCATCCGTAACGTAGCGTAATTCCGTAGCGTAGCGTAGCGTAGGTCATCACTGACTGTACCTACTACCTAATATATAGGGCCTTGATCCCAACCACGCCGGTGGGCCGGTGGGCGAACGATGCCCCCACTTCCTGCGTCATGCGGGCAGCACCGCCTGTGTTTACTTATTACCGAGTCAAACGGTGGTGTGTGTGTGTGTGTGTGTGTGTGTGTGTGTGTGTGTGTGTGTGTGTGTGTGTGTGTGTGTGTGTGTGTGTGCGTGTGTGCGTGTGTGCGTGTGTGCGCGCGTGTGTGTGTGTGTGTGTGTGTGTGTGTGTGTGTGTGTGTGTGTGTGTGTGTGTGTGTGTGTGTGTGTGTGTGTGTGTGTGTGTGTGTGTGTGTGTGTGTGTGTGTGTGTGTGTGTGTGTGTGTGTGTGTGTGTGCGTGCGCGTGCGCGTGTGCGTGTGCGTGTGCGTGTGCGTGTGCGTGTGCGTGTGCGTGTGCGTGTGCGTGTGCGTGTGCGTGTGCGTGTGCGTGCGCGTGCGCGTGCGTGTGTGTTCTGGGTCTGTGGCTGTGGCTGTGGCTGTGGCTGTGGCTGTGGCTGTGCCTGTGTCTGTGTGTGTGCGTGAGTGCGTGTGTCCGAGTCCAACGCTCTACCAACTGAGCCACCCGGCCCCCCGTTCCGAGTCCAACGCTCTACTAACTGAGCCACCCGGCCCCCCGTTCCGAGTCCAACGCTCTACCAACTGAGCCACCCGGCCCCCCGTTCCGAGTCCAACGCTCTACCAACTGAGCCACCGGCCCCCGTTCCGAGTCCAAGGCTCTACCAACTGAGCCACCCGGCTCCCCGTTCCGAGTCCAACGTTCTACCAACTGAGCCACCCGGCCCCCCGTTCCGAGTCCAACGCTCTACCAACTGAGCTACCGGCCCCCCGTTCCGAGTCCAACGCTCTACCAACTGAGCCACCGGCCCCCCGTTCTGAGTCCAACGCTCTACCAACTGAGCCACCCGGCCCCCCGTTCCGAGTCCAACGCTCTACCAACTGAGCCACCCAGCCCCCCGTTCCGAGTCCAACGCTCTACCAACTGAGCCACCCGGCCCCCCGTTCCAAGTCCAACGCTCTACCAACTGAGCCACCGGCCCCCGTGTTTTCAGACCAGGCACACTCGTCAGCGGAGAGAGCCGGACTACTGGCGGGAGTGCGCATGCGCCAGCTGCCGACAGACGCCAATTATTCGCTGCGAGGAGATGTCCTGATACAGGCTATCAAGAAGGATAAGGCTAAAGGACTCATACCATTTTTCGTAAGTCGGAACACTCACATTTTATAACACGTTGTGGTTCGAGCACTATGTGAAACCGGCAATCAGTTCTAAAGGAAACGAAATAAAAAAGCACGTTCATGGGGATGGTTTCCGTTTCTCATCCAACCAAATTTCGATTCCCACCATTCTCACTTTTCACTTATACTTAGTAATTATCACCGACTTCCATAAAATGATAACAAGGGTTAGGTGAGCATAAATCAACAAAGGGCGTCCTGTTGCAGACTTCCTTAAGGGAAAGCCACTAGGGGGGCAAAAAGGTACCCCCCCCATTTTTTTTTAGCCATATTTTTGTGGCAAAAAAGTACCCCCTCCCCCCATTGTTTTCCTCCGCGGATTTGGGCCGGTCATCTTATTTTGGTATTCGAGGTTAAGAAATTCACTTTTCGAATTCAAAAAAAAATATTTTGTGGAAATTTTCCGAAAAAAAAATTGGGGTAAAAAAAAAACAAAATCACAAATCCGAGCTAGCCATTTAGAAGAGAATGTCATTTCCATTCTTTTGACGTTTTTTATTTGCAATTTGCTCTGAAACTCTTACGATTTTTAAACCATTTATTGTTTTCCACCAAAAATGGCATGACATGACGTCATTAAGACGTTATTATCTCCCAAAATGCTACATAAATTTCATTGAAATTTGGTGAGAAGACGTACAATTGATGCAGTATAAAGTACTGAAAGTTTCACGTTGATATCTATCACAGTTTTAAAGTTATTGAGAAAATCTGGGAGGAGGAAGATTCTGCCCCCCCCCCCCCTCCCCCAGCGGGGCACGTGTCACGGGGCTGCTTGAATTGCATCAGGTGCGCTGTTTTGTCTATCATTAAAAGAAAGGGATACATACAAACTTAAAATTCAATCACGTTGAGAGAAGAACAAAAACTTCCGTTTTTATGAAGTGATCTTCTAAGACCATTGTTTTTCACGCTCAGTGCAGGGCATGCGCAGGGGGATACTTGTATTGCACCCCCCCCCCATTCCTGTGGGGGGGGGGGGGCATTTGCCCCTGATGGCCGCCCCTGGATCCGCCAGTGAGGGCGGATACCCTTCCCCCTTAGGTTTTTTGGAAATAGCGGAAAGCGACGCCATTTCGCGCCGCCATTTTTGGTGCAACTGCTTGCCTATCAATTGCCCACATCTTGTTAATTTGTTTACCTCGGGTCTCCTCAGGTCACGTCACTAAGTCAAGTCTATTGATCCCACCTCCAAAAAATGTAAGGTCGTGCCGCAGCCACATTGTTTGACTGATCAGTTAGATACTCACAGAATTTAATCAGGTCATAAACACCTACAATTCTGCTATTTCGGATGATTTTGATATCGGTGACCTAAGGTGAAGTCTATTTTGTGACCTCCCAATTATCAGTCATTGGGGAAACATGCAAATTCATATCAATCCACAAGAAATGATTAAATTTGCCCAATTTTCAATTTTTGGGCAAAATGGGTAATTGCCCTCCCCAAACCGCCTGAAATCGGCGCAAGATTGACACATATCCTGATATAGAAGAACATCAAAGCAACTTTTACTAAGGGAAGTTAGCTTCAAATCAGCTATCAATGCATAAGAAAGTCAAATCCGATGCGTTTTCAGAATTGTGAGACTTTTTGGAATTCCCCCCCCCCCCCACCACCCGTTCTGGATCCGCAAAATCCGTGTGGTATTTTTATCCTGTGACCTCCACGAGGTAAAATGTATTCACCCTGAGGTCATTCGTCATTTTTTTCCATAACTTTTTTACCGAACCAGTAAGGCGCCGTAGTTAGCGCTGAACGAGCGCACGCAAAGGAAATGTATGGTGAATTTCAACTCGATCAGGGAAGTAGTTTCTGAGATACAAATACGTGGTGCACACGTGCACACGTGCAGAAGCACCTCACCTCTGACTTGTGGGAAAGTGGCGGCTGAGAGATCCCTAGCCACCAGGGCTGGAGATCTCTTTTTGAGTCTGGGGGGGGGGGGGGGGGGGCCGTCTGGAGGGGGCCCACCTGCCACAGGGCCCCCGCAATACAAGGGGTCCCCGTGGTAGGGGCGAAACTAACGTTGAGCGGGGGGGGGGGGGGGGGGGGCGTCAGCGAGAAGTTGTTGAGTGGGAGAAAATAAAGAGATTTTCAAGTCGTGATTTTTGGGAGGGGAAAAAACATACATTTGCATACCGATTTGATTTTTCGTTTGGGGAGGGCAATTGCCCATTTTGCCCAACAGTAGAAGACCTTGGAAGATCCAGCAAGGCCCCTCAGACCGGCGGCGAGCTCTGTCAGGTCGACCGATGGTCCTCTCAAAGACGCCTTAATTCTTACCGAATTAAGGCCCTCCCAGGCCGACATAGAGCCCATTCAGATTGAGAGGGCCCACTCAGACTGGCATAGGGCCACCTCAGCCAGGAATTAGGCACGATCAAGTCTTACAAAATACGTTTCAGACCAGACCAGGGACCCTCAGGCCGAAATACGCTCGGGCCCTCAGACCCTGGGGCCGACAGTTCTCCTTCAGGCCGACCAAGGGCTCCCTCAAGCCGACCGAGAGCCCCCTAAAGTCGACCGAGGACTCTCAAATCGACCGAGGGCCCTGCCAAGCCGATTGAGGGTTCCGTCAAGCCGATGTAGGCCCCTCGGGCCAAACAAGGGTTCTCAAGTTGACCGAGAACCCCTCAGGCCGACCGGGCCCACTCAGGCCAACCAAGGGCTTCAAGCTGACCAAATGCCCCATCAAGCCGACCGATGGACATCTCAGGCCGAGCGAGGGCCCCTCAGACCGATCGAAAGCCTCTCAGGTAGACGGAGGGCCCCTCGGGCCGGCCGAGAGCCATCTCAGGAAGCCCGAGGGTCCCGCAGACCCACCGAGGACCCTTTCAAGCTGACTGAGGGCCTCCCAGAAAGACTGAGGGGCTCCTTAGACCGACTGAGGTCTTGGGCTCTCCTGGCTAACCGAGGGTCCCTCATGTCGACTTGAGGGCCCCTCAGACATCAAGCCGACTGAGGGCCATATCATGGCCACCGAGGGCTTCTCAGGCTGACTATGGCCCCTCTCACTGACTGAGGGCCCCCTCAGGCCGGAGGAGGGACATCTAAGGTCAACCGAGGGCCCTTCAGGCGGAACGATTGTCCCTTAAGCCAACTGAGGGCCCCTTCAAGCCAACCAAGGGCCCCCTCAGACCGACCGAGGGCCATATCAGTCCGACCAAAGGCCCCTCAGGCCGACTGGGAGCCCCCAGGCCGACTCTGGGCACTCTCAGGCCGACTGTGGGCCCCCTAGGCAGGCTGAAGGCCATCTCACGCCGACCAAGGGCCCCCTCAGGCCGACTATGGCCCCTGAAGACGACTGTGAACACCAGGCCGACTCTGGGCCCTCTCAGGCCGGCCAGGTGCCATCTCAGGACGACCGAGAGCCTCTAGCCGACCAAGGCCCCATCAGGTCGTTTTTAAGTCGGCATGGATCACCCATGCCGACTTGAAGACGGCCAACTCGTTTTTTATAAGCTCCCATGTTGGCATGTGTAGGGCCCATTCTGACCAATGACCGTCCGCTTTCTTCTGCTCAAGAGGACCCCCATCCAGTTTTAATTTTTGTATTGGACCCCACTGGACCCCCCGTTTTTAACATCCGGGGGCCAGGGGGGTCGGGACCCCCGACCCCCCCCCCCCCCAGGATCTCCAGCCCTGCTAACCACACACCAAATTTGAACACAATCGGCTCAGCAGTTGCCCCCACCCACTCCAAATTGTGTGGCGACGTTCTTGATCCAACAACCCCCGATCTCCCCCACTCTGCCGCTAATGAGCAATTGTTCAAAGGATATTGAAATTCAAGATATTCTGGAAGTAATTTATAGATACTTATTTTGGCTGGGAAATACTAAAACTTAGGACTATCATGACATTTGCATTGGATTTGTATACATTTATCACCAGGTAAGCATATTTTATATTAAATGAATACCTATCAAGCGAAAAATGACATGGCAATACTGAAATCAGGGAGGGCAACATTCCTTGACTGGGGGGGGGGGGGAAACAGTTCATTGGGGGGGGGGGGGATTTGCCCCCCAGTTAACATGTTAAAATAGGCCCTGTAACACAGATATACTTTTCAAGGTGAAGTCTCGGCGAATTCGTACGCTTCGGCTTTGCACGGGCGCCAATACCACAGCCAAACTGGATGAGAGCGGCCATCATGAATCTAGTACTGAGCACAGCTGGGACCAACGTTTTGGAGTCAGAAATAAATACAACATGCTTTGCCGATACACTGCTTTAGGTGCTGCAGGAGCAAGTTTGAGCTTGAGCATACATGATTGTTGATCCCCACCATTCATTTAAGTTGCTTTTTAGAAATCCTCCGGGGGAGCCCTTTAATAGCAATGATTGTAATGTCTGCAGCCTGCCGAGCGATACCTACCGGTGACATTGTTGCCTTGTTGAAAGATGATTTCGCGATATGTGCTGACGTCCTGACAGAAACACCACATCAATGTGTCAAATTTAGCGACACACGGCCACAACCATCACGTGCGGTCCAAACCTCACATGATCATAGACAACACGTATATGATGCCAACGTTCTGCTCAGATGGACTTCGTAATTAAGCGCAGGCGTTTTCATCAATATCAGAATTTCGCAGGTCCGTATCCGAGATGAGGCACATACTATTATTGGATCACACAAGCAAGCGCTGATGTTTGGGCTGGAGCAGATGGAAGAGCTGTATTACATGCGCCCTACACAAAATCGTGATGAAATAACATACGCGATGTTTACACATGTGTAAATCGCTAGAACAGGACGGTGGAATGCTCTGCCGACGTCCTTCCGCCGCCGACCAATGTGCAGGTGCCAATACTGGTGCAGCTTCCGCCAATCCTATTCCTCAGTCGTGTAATGCAGGGCTCTCAAACTTATAAACGACCCCACTGCGGTGGGGCAATGTGGCGCCACCACCCACTGCGGTGGGGCAATATGGCGCCACCACCCACTGCGGTGGGGCAATATGGCGCCACCACCCACTGCGGTGGGGCAATGTGGCGCCACCACCCACTGCGGTGGGGCAATATGGCGCCACCACCCACTGCGGTGGGGCAATGTGGCGCCACCACCCACTGCGGTGGGGCAATGTGGCGCCACCACCCACTGCGGTGGGGCAATATGGCGCCACCACTCACTGCGGTGGGGCAATGTGGCGCCACCATGACGTTTCACAGACATTTTCAAGAGAGACTGCACACCTTCATTGACAGTCAATAAAGGCGTCGTAAATCAAAGCGTGAAGTTTAATGTCCGCCATCTTTTTATTTACGACTCTGGCCGCTGGTCAGGTCTGTTCGGTAACCAGTACCACCACGCATGGTGTAAGGTTCATGAGTTATGCCCCCGACACCAACGCCACCTCCCCCACTCCACTTCCTGGTCAACAGCTGCTGGCTACACTGGACACCACGCCCAGCTGCGCGTTCGACTCTCTGCCGGAGCTGGGTGCCGTCTGTATGACCCGACCTGACCCGACCTGACCCTGTTTGTCAGCTGCTGGCCACGCTGGGCACCACGCCCAGCTGCGCGTTCGACTCTCTGCCGGAGCTGGGTGCCGTCTGTATGACCCGACCTGACCCGACCTGACCCTGTCTGTCAGCTGCTGGCCACGCTGGGCACCACGCCCAGCTGCGCGTTCGACTCTGCCGGAGCTGGGTGCCGTCTGTATGACCCGACCTGACCCGACCTGACCCGACCCGACCTGACCCGACCTGACCCGACCTGACCCGACCTGACCTGACCTGACCTGACCCTGTTTGTCAGCTGCTGGCCACGCTGGGCACCACGCCGAGCTGCGCGTTCGACTCTCTGCCGGAGCTGGGTGCCGTCTGTATGACCCGACCTGACCTGACCTGATCCGACCTGACCCGACCTGACCCGACCTGACCCGACCTGACCTGACCCTGTTTGTCAGCTGCTGGCCACGCTGGGCACCACGCCCAGCTGCGCGTTCGACTCTCTGCCGGAGCTGGGTGCCGTCTGTATGACCCGACCTGACCTGACCCTGTTTGTCAGCTGCTGGCCACGCTGGGCACCACGCCCAGCTGCGCGTTCGACTCTCTGCCGGAGCTGGGTTCCGTCTGTATGACCCGACCTGACCCGACCTGACCCTGTCTGTCAGCTGCTGGCCACGCTGGGCACCACGCCCAGCTGCGCGTTCGACTCTCTGCCGGAGCTGGGTGCCGTCTGTATGACCCGACCTGACCCGACCTGACCCTGTCTGTCAGCTGCTGGCCACGCTGGGCACCACGCCCAGCTGCGCGTTCGACTCTCTGCCGGAGCTGGGTGCCGTCTGTTTGACCCGACCTGACCCTGTTTGTCAGCTGCTGGCCACGCTGGGCACCACGCCCAGCTGCGCGTTCGACTCTCTGTCGGAGCTGGGTGCCGTCTGTATGACCCGACCTGACCCTGTCTGTCAGCTGCTGGCCACGCTGGGCACCACGCCCAGCTGCGCGTTCGACTCTCTGCCGGAGCTGGGTGCCGTCTGCCGGGAGGAGCTACTCTGGATGCACGTAGATGCCGCCTACGCCGGCTCCGCCTTCATCTGTCCAGAGTTCAGACCTCTTCTGGACGGCGTCGAGCTGGCCCAGTCCTTCAACTTCAATCCGCACAAGGTAGAGACTAACACCCCAGCATGAAGGCCACTGATATTAAAAATGCAGATTTAGTTCATGATAGGTACGTTAAATAGTGAGCTAACTTGAACTGGATGTCTGGACATAAATTCGAGTCAATCATCTGCGAACAAAATACAAATGAGAGGTACTTTCCGTTGAAGTGCAAAAATGTATCATGCATTTCATCGTTTTTCAGTGGATGCTGGTCAACTTCGACTGTTCCGCTATGTGGGTGAAGTGTGCCAACGACTTGGTAGACGCTTTCAACGTCGACCCACTGTACCTGAAGCATGATAGACAAGGACTGGTACCTGACTACAGGGTAAGAGCCGTCATATACACAAATGACAAGTACTCCATGATTTTAATAGCACTCACTTTGGAGGCCAGAGTAAGTAAGACAATATTGAATTATCCATTGCACTTTGCCACGAAATTAAGTCAATAACACAACACGATTGCGGACTGCACCTTTTGAATACATTTAGCATTTTAATGTATACGAACAGTATGTCTTACTTCCTATCTCACTCCCCTTTATTCGGCTTCTAAAGCATAATGAAGAGCGTTTGGTTTGATATACAAAGCGAAAATAAAGAACTTTAACGGCATACTCATCACTGAAGAAAAAAACACGAGCATTTTATGGAATTCCGTGGGCGATGTGAACTACTAGTTGTTGTTTTCGCCGCGTGATGGCAGCACTGGCAGATCCCGCTGGGCCGTCGATTCCGGTCGCTGAAGCTGTGGTTTGTACTGCGGATGTACGGCTTGAACGGAATCCGAGAGCACATTCGGCGCCAGGTCCAGCTGGCCAAGCTGTTCGAGAAGAAGGTGCGCTCCGACAGCCGGTTCGAGGTGGTGACCCCGGTCACCATGGGTCTGGTCTGCTTCCGTCTCAAGGTCAGTATCGGTATCCTGGACCTTGTCTGGATTGGTCACCCTGAAATAGTTCCTGTTTCCTTAGCAGACTTGTCAATGATTCAATGTGAATCGACTACTTTTGATTGAATCATTCTTATTTCAAATGAATGACTCATGAATAGATTCACCTCATGCGCAAACCTGTTATGAGTCACTGATTGAATCATTCATACAGATAAAATAGGCTGATTGAATCATGCATTGCTCAAAGAATCATTCTTTTTTGGTCGAACAGCATAAACTGTCCACAAAATATGCCAGCGGCCCAGCATTAATCTGTGCCCTGTGGACAAACCAGGCACTTAATGGCCAATTATATGAGCTCTGTGTCCTGAGCTGTAGCCTGTAATTCATCTATACGTAAAGAAAGCGAGGCTTTGTGTCCAACTCCAGTGGGCACAAAGCCACTGTTCAATCAGCCCTAACTAGGTGAATACCTTGGAACTGGTAGGGTTAGGGGTAGGTACCTAAATACTTAAAAAAGGTAACTAACTCATACTTTGGTTCATAAACCACACAGTACACGCACACCTTTTTCACACGAAAAATTATCAAAAGGTACCCACCTTTTCCTAATTTCTAGGCTATACCATATCAAAACTAAATCATAAACAAACATTTGCATGACCTCCGCATGTCCCAAATATCACTGTCGCATCGGCGCCGCTTTATTCCACATCATGCTTTATAAAAAATAATAGCTAATGCAAAATCAAAATAAATGTTCTATTCGCTTAAAAAGTGAAACGTAAAGTCATTAATGCTTGTGGAACTTGGAATTTGCAATTATAATAAATATTATAAATATCATTTTATAATCAAAATAAACAACACGCGTGTCCAATTGGCTCACATTCACATTCACATTCGGAAATACGTTCGCGGACTAATTGGATTGGCTTCAAAATTGGTACACAGATAGATCACGACCTAGTGATCATTCTGGTAAAATCTTAGAGTCGCACATTTAAAATCAAAGGAGTTAGAGCAGGTCATATGTTTAAGGTCAAACAGCAGACTATTCTGATGTGCATGAACATTGACACACAGGTAGAGCATGACCTCCCTATCACGCTCATAAAATCTTAGAGTCGCACATTCAAAATCAAAGGAGTTAGACAAAGGAGTCGACACTTCCCTTTAATGTTGAGTGATTGAATCAAGATTGAATCATTAATTATGGTAATGTTGAGTGATTGAATCATGATTGAATCATTCATTTTGGTAATGTTGAGTGATTGAATCATGATTTAATAATTCATTATGGTAATGTTGAGTGATTGAATCATGATTGAATCATTAATTATGGTCTGTGAATCACTGTGAATCGACTCATGACAAATATGAATCATTGACAAGTCTGTTCCTTAGTTAATAATAAGAGTCAAGACTCAAAGCAACAGTATTTTTGCCCTATGCACTTTCCAAATCGATGTCAAATACGAATTTTCATCTTCATTAGACCTATAAAACATGGAAACCATTGTCTTTACCGAACTATCGAAGTGGAACACGAACGAATGTTGCCTTGTGTTGTATTTCTTCGTCCGTCGGAAACGTAACAACCACGGCTGTTCGCTGAACCCAATCCAAGAAACAACCAGACGCATGTAAACTCACTAACCACTCCCCTCAGGCCAAGAACGAGGTGAACGAGTCGCTGCTGAAGGAGATCAATGACGCCGGACGGATCCACATGGTGCCGTCCAAGCTGCGAGACACCTACATCCTGCGCTTCGCTGTCTGCGCCTCCAGCACCGAGGAGCGGGACATCCAGCTGGCCTGGACCGAGGTGCAGCAGCAGGCCACCAGACTGCCCTACAGCTCTGATCACGGTCCGACTAAGGTCTGATCAGGGTCTGATCAGGGTCTGACCAGGGTCTGACTAGGGTCTGATCAGGGTCTGACTAGGGTCTGATCAGGGTCTGATCAGGGTCTGATCAGGGTTTGACTAGGTTCTGATCAGGGTCTGACCAGGGTCTGACTAGGGTCTGATCAGGGTCTGACCAGGGTCTGACTAGGGTCTGACTAGGGTCTGACTAGGGTCTGATCAGGGTCTGACCAGGGTCTGACTAGGGTCTGATCAGGGTCTGACCAGGGTCTGACTAGGGTCTGACTAGGGTCTGATCAGGGTCTGACCAGGGTCTGATCAGGGTCTGATCAAGGTCTGATCAGGGTCTGATCAGGGTCTGATCAGGGTCTGACCAGGGTCTGACTAGGGTCTGATCAGGGTCTGACCAGGGTCTGACTAGGGTCTGACTAGGGTCTGATCAGGGTCTGACCAGGGTCTGATCAGGGTCTGATCAAGGTCTGATCAGGGTCTGATCAGGGTCTGATCAGGGTCTGATTAGGGTCTTACTAGGGTTTGATCAGGGTCTGACTAGAGTCTGATAAGGGTCTGCCCACGATCTGACTAGGGTCTGATCAGGGTCTGACTAGGGTCTGATCAGGGTCTGACTAGGGTCTGATCAGGGTCTGATAAGGGTCTGACTAGGGTCTGATCAGGGTCTGACTAGGGTCTGATCACGACCTGACTAGGTTCTGACTAGGGTCTGACTAGGGTGTTATCAGGGTCTGACTAGGGTCTGACTAGGGTCTGATCAGGGTCTAATCAGGGTTTGATCGGGGTCAGACTAGGGTCTGCTCAGGGTCTGACTAGGGTCTGAGCAGTGTCTGACTAGGGTATGTCTCGGGTCCTCACTGAAGACTAGTCTGATCAGTCCTCATTGATCAGCAGGGTCTCGTCAGGGTTCGCACTTCTGAACAGGGTAAGATGAGGGTTCTCTTTCCTGCTGGCCAACGTTTCACTAGGCTTCCTCTATCCTCCTTGCATGTCTTGGTACACGATGCGGTAAGATGATTGCAATGGCAACTCAGCCAATTATTAAGAGTACCTCCACTTTTCGATTGCCGAGCTCATGAACTTCACCAGTCCGTGTACAGTGTACACGACAACACAAAGAATCATCAACCTGATTGAATTTGGAAGGCAAGTTTTATGTGTCAAATACGATATATAATTTGAATTGCATGATTGCAAAACTTTAACGATCATCGCCAACCTGTCAAGCTCAAAAGGTCATGGGACCCTTTAATTTCCGAAGTGGATAACCTATGCTTATGCAGCTGCACTCATTCATCCACCACCTTTGTTCATTGCCAATTACCATTACCTGTTTGTGAGGATACCACGACAAATGGCATCCAGCAATCATGCATATACATATGTGCTTTATATCCTCCTGCTATGGGAACCGTGTCCCCTGCATCAAAGACAAGCGGCATGGTGAGCTGTATATCTCCAATCATGGGTGTCGTTTTCTATAGGCCTGGTACGGCCAGGGCCCTACCAATAATGCTACATTTTAACATTAGGCCTATGGCGTTGCATGGTACTAAGAATGACCTTAACATATTTAACATTAGCATTGGGGCCCTATCAATCATTTTCAGAAAACGACGCCCCTGCCTCCAATTACCCAGACTAGCCGAGTTTTGCCTGTAGACCAGCGCGGCTGGCAGAACCCGGCACCATATACAGCCATCATTCAGTCGGCGCCGCGCCACTAATTCCGAGACGGGCTGCCGCATTCTGTGCAGCACGGTATACCGTTTCAACGCTGCGGCTAATGGCCGCCATCGCCGCTGCGACTAATGGCGAGCCACTGGAGTTGGTTTATGGTTACGACCGTTTGGCGGAGGCTCATCGTGTCAGGGGGCGTCCCGTTGTCGTCCGTGTGCAAGACCGGGCACGTATCGCCGCCGCGATCAATGGGCAGCACGCCAGTACACAACACCGCTGTCCGATCGACTGGGCAGCCAGGCAGGGTCCGACCGGGCTGCCTAATGCGTTGTCACGAGCGCGGCCCCAGGCCGGACCGCGACAGTTACGGATGTTACGCCACCGATCAGCCGCGACAGTTACGGGTGTTACGCCACCGACCAGCCGCGACAGTTACAGGTGTTACGCCACCGAACAGCCGCGACAGGAACGGGTGTTACGCCACCGACCAGCCGCGATAGTTACGGGTGTTACGCCACCGACCAGCCGCGACAGGAACGGGTGTTACGCCACCGACCAGCCGCGATAGTTACGGGTGTTACGCCACCGACCAGCCGCGACAGTTACGGGTGTTACGCCACCGACCAGCCGCGACAGGAACGGGTGTTACGCCACCGACCAGCCGCGATAGTTACGGGTGTTACGCCACCGACCAGCCGTGACAGTTACGGGTGTTGCGCCACCGACCATCCGCGACAGTTACGGGTGTTACGCCACCGACCAGCCGCGACAGGAACGGGTGTTACGCCACCGACCAGCCGCGATAGTTACGGGTGTTACGCCACCGACCAGCCATGACAGTTACGGGTGTTACGCCACCGACCAGCCGCGACAGTTACGGGTGTTACGCCACCGACCGTCCACGACAGTTACGGGTGTTACGCGACGGTTACGGGTGTTACGCCACCGACCAGCCGCGACAGTTACGGGTATTACGCCACCGACCAGCCGCGACAGTTACGGGTGTTACGCCACCTACCAGCCATGACAGTTACGGGTGTTACGCCACCGGCCAGCCGCGACAGTTACGGGTGTTACGCCACCGACCAGCCGCGACAGTTACGGGTGTTACACCACCGACCATCCGCGACAGTTACGGGTGTTACGCGACAGTTACGGGTGTTACGCCACCCACCAGCCGCGACAGTTACGGGTGTTACGCCACCGACCAGCCGCGACAGGAACGGGTGTTACGCCACCGACCAGCCGCGACAGTTACGGGTGTTACGCCACCGACCAGCCGCGACAGTTACGAGTGTTACGCCACCGACCAGCCGCGACAGGAACGGGTGTTACGCCACCGATCAGCCGCGACAGTTACGGGTATTACGCCACCGACCAGTCGCGACAGTTACGGGTGTTACGCCACCGACCAGCCGCGACAGTTGCGGGTGTTACGCCACCGACCAGCCGCGACAGTTACGGGTGTTACGCCACCGACCAGCCGCGACAGTTACGAGTGTTACGCCGCCGACCAGCCGCGACAGTTGCGGGTGTTACGCCACCGACCAGCCGCGACAGTTACGAGTGTTACGCCGCCGACCAGCCGCGACAGTTACGGGTGTTACGCCACCGACCAGCCGCGACAGTTGCGGGTGTTACGCCACCGACCAGCCGCGACAGTTACGGGTGTTACGCCACCGACCAGCCGCGACAGTTACGAGTGTTACGCCGCCGACCAGCCGCGACAGTTGCGGGTGTTACGCCACCGACCAGCCGCGACAGTTACGAGTGTTACGCCACCGACCAGCCGCGACAGTTACGGGTGTTACGCCACCGACCAGCCGCGACAGTTACGGGTGTTACGCCACCGACTAGCCGCGACAGGTGTCCGTCGATGACGGCAGGAAATCAGGGCCATACGACGCTCCCCGTTGTGGACTGACTAGGTCTGGGAAGACAATTTGCTACTCGTAAGAACGTTTCGATAGGCACTCATGTGCGAGGAGCGTGTAAAGACAGTTTAAAGTCGATCGAGGAGCGTGTAAAGACAGTTTGAAGTCGATCTTTACACGTTTCGTCATACGAAACACTATTTGTTTTTGGAGCAGGAATATGTGTTCACCTCTAGTTCCCCTGGTTCTATTTACATTTATTTTGAATTGTTGGAACATTAACCGTTCAATTTTTAATCCAATCCAACCTGGGCTCTGTGTTCCTACTTTTTACCGCTCATTAATGATTTAGGTTTCCTTCCACAAGCTGTCGTCTTGTTTTCAGAATAACGAATTGCCTGCTGGCTGTAATGGTAAAGGTGCGCAGAATAACGAATTGCCTGCTGGCTGCAGTGGTAAAGGCGCGCAGAATAACGAATTGCCTGTTGGCTGCCGTGGTATAAGGTGCAGCCGGGAATGCCAGTCCACTGCCGTTAAAATGTTTATTTGAAAGCATTTCAAGATTGCAATCTGAAGACAGCATTGTGACATTTTGCAAACCATTAGACCCGGTGACCTCGCACAGTCCATTTTACGCCCCGTAATCAGACTGGCTTCAGCAAAGCTTTTTTGTCAGAGCTCGTACTGCCCAACGATGACAGGCAGCTCGTACTGCCCAACGATGACAGGCAGCTCGTACTGCCCAACGATGACAGGCAGCTCGTACTGCCCAACGATGACATGCAGCTCGTACTGCCCAACGATGACAGGCAGCTCGTACTGCCCAACGATGACAGGCATGTCACTTGTAACGACAATATCAGACTCGGCCACAACTGTTGGCTCGCTGACATCCGGAATAGGGCGTTAAGTGTGGCGTTCCTATGGCACCGGAATACAATACAACTGCAAACTCTGGGGTCCACTGCCAAATAATCAGGGATTCCTCACACTACGTCTATAGCACGTGGCGACTGAACGCATCGGGCGAATTTTCAACAGTCCTTGAACTTGGCGCTGGGGCAGCGCGCCACAAAATGCTACGATGTCCAGTCAATTCCGAGTTTTACCAAGGGACCAATGAGCGGGAGATAGACGATGGAACTGGGGACCAGATCATGTGCATTGTTGTTGTGTCAATGTGGAATGCTCTATCTCTCTATGTGTGTCGGCTGCTTGTGCCGTGTTCAGTGTTCTCTTGTGTGTTTTGGAGGGACCAACTGTCATCGGTAACACCAAACCGATGTCAAACGAGCTACGAAGGGACCAATTGTGGACGAAGGGACCAATGATCGTGCATGATAAATAATAGACGTTATTGGTGTTTGTAGCATCGCGGTGACGACAACAATCGGTAGCATAAATATAGGTGTGATGATGCTGGTATGTTGATGTTAGGAGATGTCGTAGATGTAAAACGAAGTATGGCGGCAGCATAGCAGGCACATAACTGTTTGAACCGTGAACGATTCGGTGTTGTGTATGTACGTGTGACGTTCGTGGCGTGAACCGCAAGGAATCAGTAATATAGCTATGCGTGTGCCTATACATATACGTAAAACATTCAGCCCCGGGTGCCACTGGACGCCTCACGGAAACATATGCAATGACTTGATAATAACATATATACTATGAAGACAGGAGCTTTGCAACTTCGAGCCTGCCGTTGGTTGTTCGACTAGTAACTGCTTGAAGGAAACGAATCCTGAAGATGTTTACGAAAATATTTACCACAAATGTTGAAAAAGTTTATTTGGTTGGTAGGACGTGGCAATGTGGCATGTGCTCTGCAGCCGATGAGTTGCCACTGTATATAGACAAATTTGGCAGCAGCATGGGACATGGCTGGTAAGCGATGACGTCACGTACTGGAAGCGATGCCAACATCCGACTACGGTAATGCAAAGAAGGCCTTGGGGTGGTAAAAATAGACCATGGTTCTCCGACCAAATCGAAAGTTGGAAAATGGTTCTCCAGCAACACTAATGCAATATCGCTCGTTGAAGCAATACTTATATTTATACTCTGTGAAATATTGATCATACATGAAAAAATAAAGTTGCAGAAACTCTGATAAGCTACTCTGTAGCTGATGCAAGATTAAAGACATTGTCAAGTTCTTGATGTCCCTATATAATAAGACAGTATAGACAGGTCCTAAACAATATTTGTCATTTAATGTGATTTTTTATCTCTCTCTCATTTATTACAGACAGAGAAGTGTACCAGTAATACCAAAGCTATGACGTAACCAAAACGATACATAATCAAACTTGACCTACCATTTACAGCAATTAAGATTGCAGGGACCCACGTTTAGAACGCGCCGCTCGCATTCGCTCGCTGCACTGCAGAACCTACCAGGGGCTGTCGCGCCCCCCGGACCCCCCAGACCATATCATAGACAGCATGGGTGGAGCTTTTCAGAGCAAGTTGGTGGGGCAAAATATCATATTGGGTGGTTGCTGTGCCATCAATGTGCATGGCTGACAGTGGTGAAACTATATTAAATCGGTTGGGGGGCCCAACGGCCGAATGCTCAAGTTGAAACTAAATGTCCAATACTATATATTTATATATGTATATATAGTGTATAATTATTATATAATATATTTATTATAAAACTATTACAATTATGGAACCATTTTGTCCGTTTCATACAGGAAAAAATACAAAAACATTTTTTCTCTCCCAATTTCCTTCTTTCAGCCCATAAAATTGACAAATTACTAGTTAACTGAAATTGATAGGTAAACCCTGACTGGTCTTATCCTTCTTTTTTAAGGACAGCAACACAATTTTGTAGCTGTTAAATGTGAAATTATCGCCATCGGTGGCCAATTAAAAATGCATCTGAAAAAACACGTTCCTCAGACATAATTTTCACATGCTAGCCGGAGTCGGCAAAATTTAACTGACTCCGACTCCGGCAAAAATTACCGCCTCCAATAGACTCAGATTCCGACTCTGAGTCTGCAAGGCTGCTTCCGACCGACCGACCAATGGCTCTCTCAGCCCATTTAAGGGCTCTCCAGAATGACCGAGAGCTTCCTCAGACTTGCACAGGACCCTTTTAGGTCTGACAATGGCCCTCTTAGATAAGCGTAAGCGTAAGGCCTTCTCAAGCGTAAGACCCTCTCAAGCGTAAGGCCCTCTCAGATCAGACGGTGGTCATCTCTGGTCGACCGATGATCCTATCAAAAAAGCAGAGGGTCCTCTTTTAGGGACTTAGGACTCTCTTAGGCCGGAAGAGCCCCCCCGGACGATTAAGGGTACTTTCAAACTGGTAAACAAACCTCTCAGTCAGACATGGGGCCATCCCAGGCATGACAAAGGTAATTTCAGAACGACAAGGAGCCTAAGGCTCTAAGGCCTGGAAAATACTGTCTCAAACCAACTGAGGCCCCTCTCAGACCGCCGGGTTCTTTCCGGCCTAGACAATGATCCTCTTAGACCAGCCTGAGGCCCGCTCAGGCCTGGCAAGAGCCACTCGAGCCGACCGATGGCCCCCTCAAGCCGACCAAGGGCCCCTCAAGTCGACCGAGAGGACCCTAAGGAAGATAGAAGAGCCCCACATGCACACTAGGGACCCCTATAGGCCGACCGAGGGCCACCCAGGCCGACTAAGGGCTCCTCAGGCCAACCGAAGGTCTCCTCAAGCTGATCGAAGGCCCCTCAGGCCGTAAAAGCACCTCCTCAAACTGACCGAAGGAACCTTAGGCCCAAAAAGGGTATTCTCAAGTCGACTAAGCCAACCGAGGGCCCTTCAAGCCGACCGAGAACCCCCTAAGGCCGTCAGAGGACCCCCTCAGGTAGACCGATGACCCCTCCAGGCCACCTGAGAGCCCCTCAGGCCGACCAAGGACCCCTTCAGACCGAGCGAGAGTCACTCAGGCCGACCGAGGGTTCCTCAGGCCAACTGAGGGCCCCGTCAAGCTGACCGAGGGCCCCGCAGGCCAAGCGAGGGTCCTCAGGCCCGCTCAGGGTCCCCTCAGGCCGACCGAGGTATCCCCAGGCATACTGAGGACCACTCAGGCCGACAAAGGGTCCCTCAGGCCGACAAAGAGCCCCTCAGGCCGAACAAAAGCTCCTCAGGCCGACCAAGGGCCTCCTCAAGCCGGCCGAGGTTCCCTCAAGCCGATCGAGGGCCCATAAAGTCGACTTCAGACCACTCAGGTCAACCGAGCTCCCATCCAGGCCGACCGAGGACTCCTCCAGGCCGACAGAGACTCCTCAGGCCGAATAAGAGTTCGTCAGTCCGACTGGACACCCATCAGGCCGACCAAGGGCCCCGTCAAGCCGGCCGAGGTTCCTTCAAGCCGACTGAGGGCCCGCCTAGCCGACCAAGGGCACCAGGCCAATCAGGCTGACTGAGGACCCTCAGGCCCTCTCAGACTGTCAGGGGAACCCTCAGGCCAATCAATGGCTCCTTAGGCTAACTGAAACTCCCACGGGTGGACGAAGGACTCCCTCAAGTCGACGGAGTGCCCCCTCAGGTCGACCGAGCTCCCCTCCAGGCCCAACGAGGCTCGCTCAGGCTGACCGAGGGCTCGACTTGTCAACCAAGGACCCCCTCAGGCCGACCTCGGTTAACCTCCTGGAAGAGCCATGGACCCCTAGGCCCCTCTGGCCACGATGACCCGATGCCCTTTGATGGCACGATCTTCTCGATGTTCCTCCGTGTCAAACTATTATTTTATCACGGATGTTGGATATTTAGGATATTGCAATACCAGGGAGCAAAAAGGCTGCATAAACCATCAGCCTTATTTCAGGCAAACAAAACATTTACAACAAATTCCATTGAACACCATTTAAATAGAGCACCCCTATCGCTAATTCGTCATGCTCCCCTCCGCTATTCGCTGATCTGAACGCTTGAACCTTGTATCTACGACTTGTTAGCAGAATGGAATACATGACCAACTTACCCATTATATCATAATCGAAAAGCAGTCGCAGATGGAATCACAATGCTCGTATACTTCTAAGATACTCCTAAGATGGAATCACATCTTGATATGATGAAATACGAAAAATTCAAAACAGAACAATCTGTACGGGTAGTCCTTGAAATTTTAGAGGGGCACACATTTTGGAAAACATTGGGAGGGCCCGGAGCACCATTGGAGGGTTCAGCTCAGCATTTGGGGGGGGGGGGGGGGGGGGCGGAGGGGAGGGCCTTCCCAAAGAAATATAAAGTTCCGCCCCTGATGGCTGAGGTGAAAAATGAACAGTTTAACACTAGGAAACCTTAAAATCTGACACAAGTTGGTGGTGCAGAACATAAAAATGGTGGGGCCAAAATCAAAGTTGGTGGGGCAGTCGCCCCACCAACTGGGGGGGGGGGGGGGTGAATTACTGAACCGAAGGTCAAATACAAGCAGTTCTTAATTTAATCAGACTTTTTACAGGTAGGGTATACAACATTAACACCAGACAGATCGTAATGCCACACTTTTCATGCTATTGGTGATGAAGTCGATACCGACATACTACATCACCAATAGCATGAAAAGTATGTTGTTAGGGTGTGTCCAAGGTTGTAGTTGTTTACCCCGCTTTCTCCCTTCGAACTGACAACCCTATGTCTGGGATGATTTTCAAACACCAATACACCACCAATAACATGACAGTTTTATGTCTTGACATGTCCCCAAATTACAACACCAACAGTCAATGGCGCACGCGGGGGGGGGGGGGGGTCAAGGGGGTCAAGGGGGTCAGGTGACCCTCCTGAAATTTATGAGGGGACCCGCATCAAAAGGACCCATATTCTGGCCCATACCTGTCAGGGGCCCGGTCTTGGTAAGGCCTGATCGAGACAGGGGTCCGCTGTTGGCAAAGGCGTGGCATGGGGCCCGGTCACGACGAGGGCCCGGTCACAACAGGGCCCGCTCCTTGCAAATTATTTGATACGGGCCCTTTCCTGATAGGGACCCGTTCCTGGTAGGGGCCCGATCAAGACAGGGCCCCAGTGCTGGCAGAGGCGTGATATGGGGCCCGGTCAGGTCTAGTCTCAGGCCAAAACTAGTGACTAGAGCAAACATGAACTAAATTTATCCCTTTACAACTGAAAAATATTAGTTTTTGTTTTTCCCCATAGGGTTACATTGAAAAGGTCACGATTATAAATTGACCTTAGGTCACCGATATAGGAAATACGAGATATTGTAGTGCCTAATGACATCACTACGTGTCATGAATTTCATGTCGCTCGATTAACCACTGCTGGTGGTGCTACCTATAAGTTGTTTGGTGTACATGCTACTAAGTATGACCTGACCTGGCCAGGACCCAATTTTTTGCCAAAACGTGGCTTAGCTATTAATTTCAAGTTTCTGAAAGTTTCAAGTTGCGCATGTCCACCAAACAAAAAATGTAACACGTTAAAACGATTTATAAAGACATGCCATTTTACCTGACTTGGTGACCTGACCTGACCTGGCCAGGACCCAATTTTTTGCCAAAACGTGGCTTAGCTATTCATTTCAAGTTTCTGAAAGTTTCAAGTCGATATCTCTATGCGTTTTCTGATTATGGTGGAAAAACAAAGGAGAGGGGGGGGGGGGGGGCGAAAATACGCCCCCCCCCTCCGAGCGCCTCCGGAGTTAATTCCTATTCCGTTCGCGAACGTACCAAACGTAGTTTATACGGGACTTTTACGTCCAAAGACTGGGACCTTTGCACCTGTAGAGGACATGAATCTGGAGGTTAGAAAGGAAAAAAAAACGCCATAATTTGGCTCAATTTCTAAAATTGCCTCAATTTCTGAAGATATAATTCATTCATGCCTAGATAATATAAAGTCACGCATAAACGCGGTTTCTATCTACACTGCAATTTGCGCATAAGCATCTCAAACATATATGGGCGTAGCAAAATAATATTGTAACGCTCAACTTCACTGATTAAATACAATGCTTTGCTATTTGGCACATGTTACGTTTCATCGTCAATACTAGAGATGTACCGGGTGATCGAGAATGAATGACCAAAAAATAAACAAGTCATATGCTTACGTACAATGATATGTTTCATGAGCACGTACAGAAATCGATTGTAGACATAGGGGCATTTTATTTAGTTATCATTTTAAACACTTAGGTGACGTTTTCTGGTTATAATGAGAAATAATCCTATAGGAACCCTGTTCGGCACTTCAAGTCAAACAGCCCGTTCAACAAGGAGCAAGCCAGCTGGATTGTGCTGAAGCACGGTGAACTGAAGTCTGTGGGAGCCGTTCGGAGGGCGTTTCGGCAACAGTTCTATCCACGCTCCTGGCGGCAAGTACCGAGACGAAGGTTTTCCACAGACTGCTCCGACTGGCCGGCAACCTGTTCCGACTCCAGTCGTCCACACTAGAGCCCTTCATGGAATGGGAATCACCATGGAACCCATGGCACGGGATGGAAATGGGTGGGAATGGGGCCATTTTTATTTAATGTAACGGGTTGGAACGGGTTTGGGACAGACCATACAATTTGTTAGCACCACAAAAGTGAAATATGCTGAAACGGGTGGGAATGGGAGCCCCATCAATTATGAATTCGGATTGGAACGGGTTTGGGTCTGGATGAATAGGCTGGAACGGGATGGGAGTTAAAAATGTGTCCCATGAAGGGCTCTACTCCACACCACCGACAAATCCACCACAATTTCGATAGTAGTAGCCATTTTCACAACCGAACCCCATATAATGGCCCTTAGGTGAAGTTTGGGTCACATAAGGTAAACATTTGAAATTGATTCACCCGCGCCGTGCTGGTGCTCAGCGCAACCTTCGCCGTGTCGGGGAAGTGTGTGTGTGTGTGTGTGTGGGGGGGGGGGGGGGGGGGGGGGCTCGAACTCGGCACCTATTAGACGTAGACAAACACCGAAAATGCCGTTCGAAGGCTCGTCAAAAATCATTTTGAAATTATTTCAGTCATATTTTGGTTCAGGTCAATATTTAGGTCACCAGGTCAATCCGACTGGCCTGTTCTTGGTAAATGTGCTTGGGCCGAAAGTGCCGAACAGGGCTCCTGAGGATAATTGCCCGTTGTGACCAGAAACGTTCAACAACGTGTTCAAAATGATATTTAGACAAAATGACCAAATGTCTACAATGGATTTTGGCACGTGCTTATTAAACAATATTATTTTACTTTTGCACGTGACTTGTTTATTTTTGGATCATTCATTCTCGATCACCCGGTACCTAGGGACCGATTATTTTGAGTATCCAAGCCCACCAAAGACAATGGGTAGCAACTAGCAGATCTCCCGAAAAAAACACATCTAATTATTACGTTGGAAATTTTTGACGCGATCTGTTCCCCGTGCTTCTCTCATGTTGACCAAACTCCAGAAAGCTTGTGCGCAGCTACCAGACAGGTATGCAGCAACTGGTTTACACCAGGCCCTGGATCCATTGGTTATGCCTTCCCAAGTCATGTGCGAGACCGTATCCACATTTGTTGCGATGCTGTATGTTGTAAAACAAAAAATAGCCATGTATAGCGCCATGTACACATACCTGCTACGAAAATACCGTATCGGTTCACCAGTCACCACTACTGCGTGTTGTCATTGACCTCATTTCATCAACTCTCGACAGTTGTACCGCACATCAGTAGCACACGTACCTAAAATTCGCACATCAGTAGCTCACGCAGTCACCTTACACGACATTAACAAGACAATTATCATGTCTCAGATCCCATGCTGTAGTGGGCCCGCTCTTAAACAAGTGATCGAAATCCGCGAAGTTCTCTAAAAAAACGGGTGGGGGCCTGCGCACAAGGGGGCCCGCTCTTAGGGCTCTGCCCCCTGAAATGGAATCCTGCAAGCGCCACTGGGCCAACAGTCAACACCACCAGTAACGTGCCAAGTATGAAGTGTCGACATGTTAAGTTTGCCCTACTTTCTATGCGATTTATTTTATTCACTTTTTGAGCAACTATATTATTAATTATTTTAACTTAACCTTACCTTGAACTCGGAAGCAGGGGGTGCTTCACAGAATGACTAAACAAATTTAACATGCGTCGCTTTCCAAAGCGACGATCGCTCCAAATCGAGGTTTTAAAATGGCCCTGATCGATGTGCCCTGCGCACGTGCTGTCGTGCTGTTTGTGCAGCACCAATCACGGCCCAGTATTCTGCCTGCATACCAATCACGACCCAGTATTCTGCCTACGTCAGGTCACGTGACCACAAAGGTCGACTGTGGAAAGGCAATAGAAAGGCTGTACTGACAAAACGTGCTAACGCACATCGATCAGGGCCAATGCTGCCATCATGCCTCCATGGTCATTGGTCATCAATCTAAAATGTATTCTGGGTTTCTAAATTTGTTCCAAAATTTATACCAGTTTCTACTATGCAGCGAAGTTGGCTCATAAAACCAGCGGATCCGCCGGTCGGACGGCGGAGAGTCTCCCGTTCAAAGTCAATGAGTGGTCTTCCACGTTTCTCCCAAACCGCTGAACTACGACTGAAATAGTAGTTTGCAGACAACTTGGTAGTTTGTATGGTCTATAAAAACCACTGGCGGATCCAGGGGGGGGGGGGGGGGGGCGGCAGGGGCTAAAGCCCCCCATTCCAAGCTCAACAGGGGCGGCAATAGAAATTAGCCCCCCAAAATCCGCTGAAACTGGCGATGAAAAATGGGTACTGCCTGCGAAACAAAATCTTGCAATTTTTTCTCTCGCCTCGTTCGTGTTTCCTTCATTTGGTAGCTTTTTGTAGCAGTAGGGATAGGGAAAGTGGCGCGTCTGACGCTATTTTGGAGTGATTCACAACCAACGTAAGTTATAATTTTACACGCAGTGTCGCAGCCTTTGGTCTCCTGCTGTCTGCTGGAGCGCGTGAGTGAACTTCCTTGTATAGGTACCTATGTTGTGTGGAATACGTCTACTAGTATTAAGTTAAGTAGAGTAATTAGGCTCAGTTTGAAGAAAAAAATTCCAATGTTCTTTTTTGTGTAGCTATGGATTGATTTCCAGATATGCACCGAGCAGGTATGAAATAAATGATTATTATTATAATTTCTGGTGGTAGCGTAGCCCTATCATTTTTGCAGAAATAATAATGGGACAGTGGTGAATTTCTGAATCCGGAATTTGGGTCATTATGTGCCTGTCACTTATAAGACATGCAAAAATGTCATATGGAGGCTTATAAATTATGCATAACCTTACCTTACCTAACCAAAGTTGGAATTTACTATAAAAGCTGAGGGCCTGTAATAAAGGAAAAGGGCATCAAATAGAAAATAAAAAAGGAGATGCTGACTGACAAGGTTCTTGTAAGCCTAAATGTAATCCTAGCATAGTACAAATATGTTTTGCAAGGTTTGGTTCCTATAGGAAAGGGACAAAGTGTGGTGCGGCTCTGCATTACCACAGGGCTCAAACATGTACTTGGGGCAGCAAAAATGCAGCCTGAAATGGGGCAGCTTGCTTCTCCGCAGTGAGCATGAACAGTGATTTGGTTGAATCATACCTCTCTTTATCATATAGCTGCTGACCCCAAATCATGCAGCTCGTTATTTCTTTTTCGTTCGTGTTTCCTCTATTTTGAAGAATTTTGGTAGCAGGAGGGAAAGTGGCGTGTGCATATTTGGAAATGTAGAATACAAAATCCAGACCCATCATACTTAAAGGAAATAGTTCACCTTCGGATTTTTTTTTCAGAACACGATTTTATTATATTTTTTAATACAGTTTCTTTTTTATGTTTAAAAATGGTCTTACATCGCGCCAATTCAGGACAGAAGGTTGTAAATTATTGATTTTATGGTGTGCGTTATTGGTCTGCGCATGCTCCATGGCAGTGCTGGCACTTTCAGACGGTACGGTACATCATATATGCGCCGTATTCCTTCGCCAAAAATTAAATATCTTCGGCTGGGGAGTCTTTTCAGCCAAGACAAGTTCCAGATAAAGATTTCTCAACACGGGCTACAAAACTGCTATTTCAGTTCAAAACCCATGTTGAAGGTGAACTATTTCCTTTAAGTAGCCATAAGTCAGCCAAAACTAAAGATATTGCTTTGAAATTCGGTGTGGGTATTGTCTATACTTCGTTCTCCAATATATATTCAGGTTTTGGTAGCAGTAGGGATAGAAAAGTGGCGCGAAAGTAGCAGTTTTTGAACATGTTTGGAAATTTTGATTTGGTGGATTTTTTTTATCTTTCTCCAATTTGTTTTTCTTCATAAAATGATATAAAATATCAAATCATATGAAAACGCCGGAATATATATTGGAGAACCAAGTATGGACGATGCCAAAACCAAATGTCAAAGTAATATCTTGAGCGTTGACTGACTTATGGCTCCCTAAGCAGTGGCGTACACAGAAATTCACAAAGAACCAGGTCATTGCCTTGAGGGGCGCCACCCGATCGACAGGGCCGCCACCAATATTGGCGAAATTTGCCAGGGGGGGGGGGCGCCTCTCCTTTCGCACTGTGCGGAAGGAGAGTCACTGGCCGGAGGGGCACCGTCACTCGCCAAAGAGGGGCAGTCACTAGTCGGAGGGGCGCCGTCACTCGCCGGAGGGGCGCCGTCACTAGCCGGAGAGGCGCCGTCACTCGCTGGAGAGGCGTGGTCACTGGCCGGAGGGCCGCTGTCACGGACCGGAGGGGCGCCGTCTATGGCAGGGGACGCCCTCACTGGCCGGGGGCGCCGTCACTGGCCACAACAAAGTCGTCACTGGCCGGGGGAGCGTCCTCACTGGCCGGAGTGGTGCCGTCACTGGCCAGAGGGGCGTCGTGACTGATCGGAGGGGCGCCAGCTTTGCATGGGCGCCTCGGATCCAAAGGACCAGGTCATGACCTGCATGACCTGATAGTTGATACTCGGTACGCCGCTGTCCCTAAGTATGATGGACCTTGACTTTATATTCGACATTTCCCAATATGCGTGGCCGATCTGGCGCTATTTGCGATCTGGAGCGATTCCTGCAACCAACGTAAGTTAAAAAACGTCGCGTTTTGGCGCCAAAGTTTATAGCGCTGAATAGCGTGCGTGGAACGCATTTCGACAGTATTTGAGGAATTGTGACTCGGACTTGGGTATCGTTGTTTTCCTTTTCCCTGTAAACATGTAGCCAAATAAAATTCACACTTTGTGAATTTGTAGGTAAAGTTAATATTTGTCATTGTCATGGTTATTTTGAATTACTATAGCTTGGGATGGCTACTTTGGTCTCAGGTCATATCCAGACTCGAGTAATTTCATGTACCAATTTTAAATCTGACACCCATTTTGCACCATGCTTAGGTACCTATCCCGGTGCATTGTATGGGTGCTATGAGTAGAGGTCTCACAATTTTTAGCATTTCCAACTAGTCAAGATCAGACTCAGCATGAACTCAGCTACAAAAAATGTTTGAAAGCGACAGAAGAGGTAAAATTGGGTTTGTCTGGTTTTTACCACTGGCGAATCCAGAGGAGTGGGAGCATTAGGGGCAAATCCCCCCCCCCCCCCACACACACACACAGGAGCATGGCGGGAATTCAATACAAGGATGTCCCCCGCCCCGCGTGTTCCTGCATTGCCTGTAAGAAGTGATAATTAGGAAGAAGAAAAAAATCCCCCCGGTCAATGACTCTCTGAGAACCCGACACCACTACCTCCCCCCCGCTCAACGATTTTTCGTGTTGACGACCCGACTCCCCCCCCCCCCCCCCCGGTCAACAACTTTCGCTGCTGAAGCGGAGCGAAATTTTAGCCCCCCCATTCTCGGACCCTAGATCCGCCAGTGATAAAAACAACTATATTTGTGGTCTAATATGCTGCCATTATGGTGTTGCCAAACTGATATCACTGTTGCTATGTGGAACGCGTATTTTTTTGGTAGACTGTGGGACAGCATTTTCATGTGTGAACCATAATTATGGCCTTAAAATTCAGTGGAAATTGCCTTTGAATATCCCACTATTCGATGTAAAAAGAACACGCATGGAAAAATGCAGCATGTAACTCCTCTGATGGATCATTTGTGATGAAAAATTAGCCAACCTGGTAAGAAAAAGACAAATTTTGTACTCCGACGTCGTCCAGTAGGATGGGGCATTTTACCACCCCTGAGAAGGCGTTGGACAATTTTTTCCCAAGCAATTACAAATTATTATTAGTTTTCGAGTCTCCGAACTGCCTTGTTCCAAATTCCTGAATGTGACGACAATAGGTGATAAAGCACAGTAGTTTGTGGTAAAAAAAGTCAACAAGTCAAATTACAGACAACAACTTGATGAACAACAATTTGGTGACCATTCATTCACTTACAATTTGATTGATACAATTTAACCAATGAAATTTAACATGAGCGCAGCCAGCTGTTGGCATCGCTCCCGGCCGTGACTCAAAGAGAATAGTACACCTTGGGAAAAGTACGTGGAATGATGGAAAAGAGTGTCCTGATTACAGTTCTGGCACTCGTTTTTGCGAGAAAAAGTACCAATTTGTCATAATGGGGAAAATATTGATATTAATACATATGACGTCACAATAATCTTGAGTCACCAAAACGAGTTGTGACGTCATACCGGCAAAAGCCTATCCTTGAATCAGAATATGTAAGCAACATTAACCAACTCATTCGCTGGGTCGCGACTCGCGAGTATATTGGTCGTGATTGAAAATGTGTGAATGTCTCTCGTCTCTCCCCACTATGGCCCTGTATGAGTAGAGTTGGAGTGGCGTTGCGCAGAGGCGGAACTTTTTGTTTTTCGTTGGGGTTGTAATTGGGTCGGAGACCGGGGGGGGGGGGGGGGGGGGTAGTAAAAGCGACTAATGATAAAAACGAAGTATGTGCAAAATTGAAGTTTAACACCTTAGAATGAACATAGGTTGTATCACCTCATTACTGACGTATTTTAGCAACAGCGAGGTGTGCAATCTTAAACAAATTGGAAGTATCATGTTGGGTCAAAGTAGGCAAAGACTACCTCATGGTAGCTCACACAACAATAATCAGCCAATATCAATATTAAGGTTGTACATAAATGGTGTGATTCAGCAACTAGCCATTTCTTGCAAGAAAGGCACCTCCTCCTGGTGATGGTCCAGGTCCGGTCCTTTTATATATTACAGTGAGATATAAAAATACTTATAACATATTTGATATTTCCCACAACTCACAAGGCCGTGGGTGGATAATTGTTTTCAAAGTTGCCCCGGCCGAGGACGGGGCGCAACCAAGGGGCCCTAGGGGGCACGTGGCACGTGGCGGTCCGTGAAGTTAGTGACGGAATCGGATTCGAATTCAGCGTCGAGTAGCGATTTGCTTCAAAATGTGGGAACAGTTTAATTGGGGCACGCTGATCACGCAAATGACATTCATTTTGACATTCAAGGTCATCTTCAAAATCATCTTCAAGGTCAAAGGACGGGGTGGCTCAAAACGACCCGAAGTTATTGTCCGATCGCAAAACAAAATAATGGTATCATTCTATTCCTCGAGCCAATATCTAGGCGCTGCTTTCGAAACCTCACTGGAGGCAAATGACCTTGACCCTTATTTTCAAGGTCAAAGGACAAATAACCCGAAGTTATTGTCCGATCGCCAAAATAATGGTCTCATTCGATTCCTCGGGTTAATATCTAGCCACAGCCTTCGCAAACTCACTCGTGGCAAATGACATTGACCCTCATTTTCAAGGCCATATGACGGGGCGGCTCAAAACGACCCGAAGTTAGAAGCCGATTGCCAAAATAATGGTCTCATTAGATTCCTCGGGTCAGTATCTGCCGTAACCTTTGCAACCTCACTCGTGGAAAATGACCTTGACCCTCAATTTAAAGGTCAAAGGACTCAAAACGACCCGAAGTTATCATCCAATCGCCATTGATCTTGAAATTGAGGGCCAATGTCATTTGCTACGAGTGAGGTTGCGAAGGCTACGGCTATATACTGACCCGAGTAATCGAATGAGACCATTATTTTGGCGATCGGACAATAACTTCGGCTAATATTACCGTGAATGTCAAAATGAATGCCATTTCGTGATCAGCGTGCCCTAATTGACCTGTCACAACATTGTGAAGCGAATCGCTACTCGACGCTGAATTCGAATCCGAATCTGTCGCTAGCTTCATGGACATGCGGGGGGAATCACGATTGAGGGCGCCTCTCCTGGGCGTCTGGACACCGAAGGTGCCACTCTCGAGTGCAGGTGGCGCCCCTTGAGTCGTGAGTGCCGGCGGCACCCCTTTAGATCGGACAATATGCCTCTTTTAGATCGGAGATAGCGACCCCAACTGTGCCTCCCCAGAAAATATAAGTTTTCTGACCTGCCCGAGGTGTTCACTAAGACAAAGTTGGCAAGGCTCAGCCTCCTTTGACTACCCCCCCCCCCCCCCATTTCGAAAGCGCACCGAAAGCGCAATTTTACCCATATTTTTCACAGATAGTCGTACCAAGTATGCATTTTTATGCTGGAATTATATTTGCGTTTCTTTATTCTTTTAAAATAATAACTAAGGTCTTGCAAAAAAAGGTCTCTCAAAAATGGCTTCCCCGGCCCCGCCGAGGCAACTTTGAGGTTGCCCCGGCCGCAGCCGGGGCTGCCCTATAGGATTCTCCACCCATGCACAAGGCAAACAAATTAGGCGAGAACCAAACAGCATTATTTTAGCAAGGCAATACATTAATCCCATCACCGAATAACTAACTTTATCACCGTAAATGACTTAAAATCAACAAAACGTCACAACATATTGAGGATTTCGGGCTTCGGCCGATGGACTTCTTTAAAAATATGTAAACTGGCTCCAAGGGTTAGGTGAGGTGAGGTGAGGTGAGGTGAGGTGAGGTGAGGTGAGGTGAGGTGAGGTGAGGTGAGGTGAGGTGAGGTGAGGTGAGGTGAGGTGAGGTGAGGTGAGGTGAGGTGAGGTGAGGTGAGGTGAGGTGAGGTGAGGTGAGGTTAGGTTAGGTTAGGATAAAAGCTTGAGAAATAAATGGTGATGCTTTAATATGGAAGTCAATGAGAAAGTGGTCATTTCGGTGATGGATTAATTATCTCCCTACGGGAGCTTTTTTCACTTTCGCCCTACGGGGGGGGGGGGGGGGGGGGGTCTGACAGGCCCCCCTGTTAACTTCCAAACCAAGTAACTTTGAGCAATGCGGTAAGAACCAGCATGTTGCCTGTCATGAGAAGAATCTAACAGTATGCGAATTTTTAGGTTTTAGGTCAACGGGTGACCTTGCAGGTCAAGTGAATGACCTCGGACTTACCACGTCCGGAACAGAGATTTTGCCATGCAGAAAACCTCAAAATGAGAAATTGATAAATGTAAATAAAAAGGCATGTTCCTAGACCAGTTTTGGCTAAAAAAAAAGGTAATTATTTGTTGGTATCTTGTAAAAAAAATAAAAAAATATTAAAACAAATGACGTCATCAGTTTATTACACTTAGAGAGCTATCACTCAGTCAAAAATGAAGATATTGCTTTGAAATTTGGTATGGGTATTGTCCATACTCAGTACTCTCACATGAATTCCGGTTTTTCTAATATCTTTGAAAATTTTGATTTTGTGGGGATTTAAAAAAACAATTAGGGGTCAAAACCCCAAAATTGTGAAAATCCGAAATTGCCATTTTAAAGAGAATGTTATTTTGTATCTTTGGTGAATTGCGTTTGCAATTTGTTTCAAAACTCTGTTTTCTACGATTTTGCCAATATTGATCATTTTTTACCAACATGACGTCATCAAAACATGATTATCTCCAAAACTACTCAACCAATTTCAATTAAAGTTTTACAGCCTACGTATAATTGTTGTAAAACTCAACTACCAAAAATTTCAGCAAGATGCATTGCGTGTGTAAAAAGTTATTCAAGAAAACCCTCAGAGTTCTGTCAGGCCCCCCCCCCCCCGTAGGGCGAGGGTTAATACCCTGCCTTTTAGGAATAATAAAAGACGTACGTATAATTAGCAGCTGATTGATATTGCCCAATCTATAATTTTGAGGCCCGTCGCCTCAAAATTACCTGAAACTTGACAGGTAGGTCCTCCTTGCCACGCTAAACACGAAAAACGTCAAATTATCCTGGAATACGGGCTACTTTTAAAGTTATAACGTTTTAAGTTTTGAATGTCTGTCAGTTGAATATCTGGTTAACTTGACGCGGAAAGCTTCCAATTCCTGCGCAGTCGTTTCAAAATAAAGGAAGACATTCAAAACTTAAACAAATCTATAACTCTGAAAGTACCCCGTGTTCCAGGCTAATCTTACGTTGTTCGTGTTCAGCGTGGCAAGGAGGGCCTACCTGCCAAGTTTCAGGCGATTCTGAGGCGACGGGACTCACAACTGTAGATCTCTAAAACGGTATAACTCTGAAAGTAGCCCGCGTTCTAGACTAATTTTAGGTTTTTCGTGTTCAGCGTGGCAAGGAGGACGTACCTGCCAAGTTTCAGGAAATTCTGAGGCTACGTGCCTCAAATTTTAGATTGCCCAATAGATTGATACTACTGAGCAATATCAACCTACTGCTAATTTGACGTAGCTGAATAAAAGAGACAAATATGACGCAGCTATGTCAAATATGTACATTGATTTTGCCCTTGTATATTGCTTTCAATATTTATGCTGTTTTCACATGCGTTTTTGTTTGGTTGATGTTGGATTAGGCTATTCTCTTTTAAAATGACTTTTACTGATGTGGCCCGCTACTTTTCAACACCATGACCAGGTATATCTTGTGAAAATAATGTTTGTCTGGCTAAAAATTGAAGGTTGTGGTAAATTAATCCTAAATTTAAACTCATATGATTTGGGTCTATGATTATTTGTGGTCTTTTTCCAGCTCAGGATGATTGGTATGCCTTCACGTCTTTCACACACCAAAATATGTATAATATTGTTCAAGTTCTTCATTAAGTGTCAATTTCACCAGCATATTTTAGCTCAAAATGTAATATAACTTTTGCCAACCGCGTAAGGGTGCACTCTAATGTTAAATGTGTGACCTATCTAGAACTAAGCCCAATGTAAAATATGCTACACTCAATCTTGTTTTGCTCATGTTTTTATGTTAAAGGGAGTGTGCCTACTCACATCGCTTAGTTGGGGTTATTGACACTGGTCTATAGAACACAATTTTCTGAATTGAACCACTACATCATTTCTCCAGATTCACCCTAGTTGCTGAGATATTCAAAGACTCCAGGAATTTGCTTGGGAGCAAAAAGTTATCGGGTAGACTCCAGATGGCTTCCCACTACTAAAAGCATTGCAACTATCGATTACACTGCTAGCATATTGTTATCACCGGCCAATAGCAATTCGAACAAACAGCTCGTGTGCGCTGATAGCAGCTGCCGAACAACAGAGCCTGGGCGGCCATCATGCTTGCATGCATCATGCTTGTCTTAGGTGCGTCGTTCACGTATCAATTTGTTACCTCTGTTTACCTTCACCGTAGTGGGAATCGTTTTTTCGATATCGAAACGAAAAATAATCGAAAACAATATAAGTGAAAATTCAACTAAAGGGGCTCCAGATGTGAATTTCATCGTATCCAACCATCACAACAATAGCTACTTATCGTAGGAAAAATAATTTTGACAGTTCAAAACAGTAGGCACACTCCCTTTAACACCTATAGATTGCCATTTTGTGGGTGTCTGAAATTGACAAAAATGTTACCCGTTTGTCAGTAGGTAGTGTTGTTCTATAGTGTTTATGACCCAACTGAATATGACCCTACACCCCTGGGTACCTACATAGTCTTTCTCAGTAATTTTGGGATAACATGTTGTACTACCTATTGTTGGATTTTAAATGTTATTTTATGACAAACTTTACTAACATTTTAAAGTTTGTCCTTTTCTGTGTTCATATATTTATTAATTGTTTTGTTATGATTGTTATTGAAAATTCCTTTGGTGAAAAATCCTTTAGTTTTGCGTATCATTTACTGTATTTATTTACTTGGGTAGGCATTCACTGGCAATGTTGGGGTTGTAATATTAATGATTGGGGTTGTAGTTTTTGAGGATGCAGTTGTAGCTAAAACCCCAAAAGTATATAAAGTTCCGCATGTGGCGTTGCGTGAACACATACCCATAATGCTCATGTGCATAAATACATGTCATATACCTACCAACAAATGTGTTTATGTGTGTTCATCGGTATGTGGTGGATGTAAATAAATATTGCAGCTACCGGTTCTAGCCAGTAGCCACCCATCACAAGGTGTGCCTTTTCAAGACGAGTGTGGACATTATTTTCAAGTGGAAATCCAATGAAAATTGACAAGTTATAGCCAATAATATTTCGAGCTAAGCGGCACTTCAACGTAAACAATAAACAAACTTTGTCAAAATTGAATCAATATATTGCATGAACACCGACCAGCCACCAATCAACAAATGCGTCTTATCACTAAGCATCTATTGGTAATTTTCAATTGGAAATCGATTCACAATTGACAGAAGTAATTACTTAAAACTGTAACCACAGGCAGAATGTACCCCTAATGTATCGCAGTTACAGGTGCATGTGCTTCTATTGCAGAGAATATTGCAGCTACCGGTACTAGCCACCCAGCAAAAGGTGTGCCTTTTCAAGACGAGTGTGGACATTATTTTCAATTGGAAATCCAATGCAAATTGATAAAGTTATGGCCAATAATATTTCTAGCTCATGAACACACGATGTGTTTCGGTGGCGGCCGGTCCAAATAGCGAAAACGTTGTTCTATTGTGGGGCGCTGGAGGGAAAAACAAGTTGAACGCACGCTCACAATGTATTTGGGCAAACAATGACTGCAGACAAACAAACAGCGAGTGAACCACCTAAACAGGGAAACACAAGAGGAGACGACAAAATGACACCGAATGACTGCCGAGTGCCAACCCGGGCAGTCAGACGGTTATCACAGTTTGAGCGACTCGGGCGGGAAACATGGCGCCGAGAAGACAACGAGCAAACCGATCAGGCGATCGGGACTGCATAACAAGAACCTGAAGGGAGACCAAGCTGGAGGGAAAAAACAAGTTGAACGCACGCTCACAATGTATTTGGGCAAACAATGACTGCAGACAAACAAACAGCGAGTGAACCACAAACAAACAGCGAGTGGTGGTTCCCTTCCCCACCCGCGGCGCCATATAGCTATAGGCTGGACTACGGGGTGGGCGAGAACCCCTCCTCTCCCCCCAAAAAAGATTCAGCCAGCTATCGTTTTGCCTACCGTGGGAGACCCAGAGCTAGGGAAGATCACTAGTAGACCGACTGTACAGTCGGTCTAATCAATATCTTCCCTTGCCAACACGTGGCAAGGGAAGTATGACATATTTAAGTATTGCACTGCTGCAGGACGGCTAAACACTTAGCGCTGTCCTGTTAACTATGTATATACAAGACAACTGGCCCCCCCAGGCGTCTGGGTACGCGACAATCGTCTCCCCCCACCCCGACCGCCAAAGGTCAAAGGGACAAAAATACCCAAGATCTCGTTAAGACATAACGAGACACACACCCAAACATTACTAGGCGTCGGAAGGCCTAAACAATTTGTATGTGGCGGATTATTCAGTCACAGGACAGTTATATTGAACAGGAGAGAACAAAATCAGCTTGCATCTTTTTGCAAAAACACGTCAGAGCTATGCGTGTTGCGTCGTTCTACTGATCATGCACGTTAGATAAAACCAATGCATTGGTTCCCTGCAGGACGGCTAAACACTTAGCGCTGTCCTGTTAACTATGTATATACAAGACATAACTGACCCCCCCCCCCCAAACGTCTGGATACTCGACAATCGTCTCCCCCGACCGTCAAAGGTCAAAGTGCCTGAGGCATCGTTCCCAAGCATTGTTATCATTACAGCAAGGTATGCTGGTCGTGGTTTAAGCATTTATGATGAAAATGTATCCGTGTTTTATTGAAAGATACAGTTCAATTATAGCTTAATTAAGTTTAAAGGTGCATTGTTGGATACTGATACCATAATGGAAAAAAACGGAAAATTCAGTTTAAAGTAAAATTATTTTACTTGTGTGCATCCCCTAAATACCTAAAAACCAAAATTGTTTAGCTCTTAACAAAACATTGCACATAGGTGTAAAATATTTGGTACTTTTTGTTGTATCCCAATTTGTCCAATTTTAAGCTAGAAAGGATGACAAAAATACCCAAGGACCACCATGTTGTCATTGCCTGTCATGGACGACCACCGGCCACTTAACCCGGCATTGAGTGGAGTCTCAGCAGAAAACCATTGACTGGCGGGGGGGGGGGGCGTTAAATGCCCCCTGGTTATCTTCCGGACCAATGATCGCAGCGAGACGCGCAAGGCATAAATCGAAAACTCACAATGAGACAAATTTTGAGCTTACTCAAAAATTTCAAAGTGACGTCAAATGTCAGGTCACGGTCAGGTCAAACGTCAAAATCGACGTATTTGAGCTTATGGGCCATGCTTTCCATCCAAAGCCTTTGCTCAGAGGTGAAAAAATGTTCCGACGCGCCAACACACGTCGGTGTCGGTTGATTGTATACCGCCGTACCGTGAGTTAGCTAAACGCTGCTGAAGATAACTACACATCCCAAACTAAAGATATGAAGGGTGCAAACACATGCCAGGATCTCAGTCATCTTCAATTTGGATCAGCATTAGAATATTAGCGTAAAACATCATGCATACACTGTCAAAAATAGTGTGTTTTGATTTAGTGGCAGCGTTCCTCAAGCCAAAATTTACAGCTGAAAGAAAAAACACGGAGACAACGCAGCTTCCCCATGACTAGTCTCATCGGCGTCGCTGTCAGGTCGGTGAGTCAGGTGAGACAGCGATAATTATGGCGCTGTTTGTGCCAGTAACGACGCGATTCGAGTACATTTACAGGTGTTGACCAAGGCCTTTGTTGACTGCTTCTAGGTGACGCGGTATCGTGTGGCTTGATATTGATATTGAGCCAAAAAAAAACTTGACATTGACATTGGGAAAACTGTTAAAGGAAATAGTTCACCTTCGGGAAATTTATCAGAACATGATTTTATTATATTTTTTAATACAGTTCCTTTTTTTTCTTTCAAAAATGGTCTTACATCGCGCCAATTCAGGACAGAAGGTAGTAAATTATTAAGTTTATGATGTGCGTTATTGGTCTGCGCATGCTTCGTGCAGTGCTGGCACTTTCAGATGGTACGGTATATCATATATGCGCCGCATTTCTTCGCCAAAAAGTCGAATATCTTCGGCTGGAGTCTTTTCAGACAAGAACAGTTGCAGATAGGGATTTCTCAACACGGGCTACAAAACTGCTAGTTCAGTTAAAGACCCCATGTTGAAGGTATCCTTTAAGAAGGCTGTCGGAAAGTGTCAGTGTAAGCCTAATAGTACATTTAAGTGGGTGGAGCATAGTGGCCAAATTCAGTGAGTTGGGGGAGGGGAGGGGGATGACAAAATTATGGCATGATGTGATATCATGGAATGGGAGGTGTCCAGCTCAAAACATGGAAATTCTTACCTTATTTTCATGTTTTTAGACCCGGGGACCTTCGGCTTATCATTTTTGATAAAACAAACAATTTTGTCATCTGTCCATTCCCCTAAATATCCGAATTTGGCCACCATGGCGTGGAGTGTGAAAAGAAACTGCCTCCGTCTAGGAAGCATGCCATTTGCGACCACTGGGTGGCGCCAGCAGCAATAATACCACCACCACCCGGTAGATATCAGGCGTTTTTTTTGGGGGGGGGGGGGGCAAATTCCAAAATTGCCACAATTCAGAAAACTCATCGGATATCGTTTGCTTATGCAATATGCATTGCCAGCTGATTTAAAACAAACTTTCCTTAGTAAAAGTTGCTTAGATTGTCTTCTATATCAGGAAATGTCTAAATTTTGTGCCGATTTCAGACTCTTTTTTTGGGGGGGGGGGGGGAGCATGGCCGCTACACCCCCCTGGATCCGCTAGTGTGTGTAGCACTCATTGTAGCGATCACAAAATGTGTTATGTGTTGACACAATGTGCTGCGTGTTGACAAAATGTGTTGTATGTTTACAAAATGTGCCAGAGCGGCGATTTTTATCAATGTTGTTAGTCACCGAGCCGTGAGAAAACCCTTATTTTTAGAGTAATTGGCCATAAGAGCGCGAAAAATGGAAGTGAGTTAGCCTGGCTCTTTGTCAGTGTCAGCCTCGAGGTTTTTTCACCTCTGCCTTTGATTACGACCATGATCACCCGAAGTGCTGCCAAAGGTATGATACACATCTTAATGAACTAAAGTGAGATTGTTGGCAAAGGTCAAGGTCATGGGTCACGTACTCCACGACATCATCAACTCTAGTCTGATGTCAAACAGCGTGCCGGAAACCTGGAAACACGCACTGGTAACAGCGATTCCCAAAGGAAAAGGGCCTTCTGAGCCAGCCAACACACGCCCGATCTCCATCCTGCCTGCTGTGACGAAGGTCATTGAGCGTGTGGTTCAGCGCCAACTAGTGCAGTACCTGGAAGTGAATCACCTTCTGTCCAGCACCCAGCACGGCTACCGAAGCGGACATAGCACTGAAACTGCACTCAGTGTTATATCTGATCATGTGCTGAGAGCGATGGACGCTGGAGGGTATCTGTGTTGGTGCTGTTGGACTTGTCCAAATGTTTTGACGTGGTACCGCACCAGCGACTTTTGGACAAGCTCGCGCTGTACGGGGTGGAGACGGAGTGGTTCGCAAACTACTTCAGCGGCCACACGCAGCAGGTGCAGATGTCCAGCAGTGGTGGCGGTGAATACCTGCGATCCAGTGTGCAATCGAACACAATCGGCGTGTTCCAGGGTGGATCCCTCAGCTGTATTTTGTTCTCAGTGTTTTCAAACGAGATGAGCCTACATTTGCCAGGAAATGTCCATGTTGTCCAGTTCGCGGATGACACGCAGCTACTCGTTAGTGGTAAAAAGTGCGACATGTCAAAGACAATCAATCGCATCGAACGTGCTGTCGAGTGCCTGTACAAATGGTTTTGTACCAACTGTATGCAACTAAATGTGACGAAAACGCAGGTGCTTGTACTTGGCACCCCTGCTTTGATCCGAGGCCTGCCACCTGTCGCACTGAATGTCACGGGGACCGTCATTCCTGATTCGAGAATTGTCACGAACTTGGGCGTCATCATGGATAGTCATTTAAATTTCAAGGCTCACGCAGATCGCATTACTGCGAAATGTACTGGCATCCTCATTGGACTGATGCATGCCAAGCCTGTCATACCGAAAAACTCTCTGCCAATTATTGTTCAAGCACTTGTAAACTCAGTCATCAGGTATTGCATATCAGTATACGGTACTTGCAGGGACACACAACTTCACAGAGTGCAGAAACTCCTAAATTTCGGTGCCCGTGTCATCAGTGGCCGTCGCAAATATGATCATATTCACGACGTGCTCCGTGATTTGCAATGGCTCGATGCTGCAAGTCTTGCCAGGTATCACCGGCTGTGTATGGTACACACAACCACCACCACGGGCAGACCGGAAGACATTGTCAGCACTATCGGCAACACTGCGCAGCACCGGTACAGACGCGTGCTGTCGGCCACCGTGTGTTACCGAGAATACGCACGGAGGCAGGCCGACGACGGTAATGTTACGGCGCCGTGCGCGACTACGACCGTCTCCCGTTCGACATCAACAAGCGAAACTTTAGGTTTCAACTAAGGAGATATCTCCTCAGAGACCAGTATAGTGATGCGTAGGCCGAGTTCTGTGTCGACTGTTGAGTGCTGCTGTTAAACCTCGCCCTGATTCTTACCTCCCTGACGTATGACAATTACCCATGTTCTATGGATTTGTCATGAATAAAGAATATGTCAAGGTCAGGTCACAAAGGTCACTATGCGCAAAATATCTACGAAAGTCATGCAACACATGTTTTAGGGGTATTTGCCACGTATAATTCGATAGTGATAGTCATTTTACCATCTGACTTCATTTACATGAAGTTATTGTCAAGTTCAGGCCAAGTTCAGGTCACTGAAGGTCAAAATATGAGATTGATAAATCTAAATAAAAAAGGCATGTTTCTGGACTAGTTTTGTCTCAGAAATACAGTGCTGGCATGTCTGTATCTGGAAAATAAAGCAAAAAACGCAATGTTAAAATATGACGTCATGAGTTACCCATACCATAAGTCAGTCAAAAATGGAGATATCAGTTTGAAATTTGGTATGGTAGTTGCCTACATATTCTCTATATTCTGCCTACACCTACATATTCTACATATTTCTTCCTATGCCTACATATTCTACATATTCTGATTCTATGACATATCTTCCGTTTTTGTTAAAATATTTTAGAAAATTTTGATTTTGATGTTTTCCAAAAAATCGTTTTTTCGTTTAAAAGACATCTTAAAAAATTAGAGACAGCCATGATGTCTTGTTTTGTAGCCCTCGTAGCCCTTGCCGTTGCCATGCCCTTGCTATGCCTTTGCCCTAGCCCTTGCCATTTCCTATCTTTTTACGTTTTTGGATTGCATTTTGCTCAAAATATGGCATTCGTACGGTCTGTTAAAGTTTAGCTGATTTTGGTGTACAACTCGTATGTAGTGACGCCACTAAATTCGCTATAACTCGATTTTGTCGACAACATTGCTTTATTTTTCACAGAAGGCATAAAATCGATGTAGAAGAAGGTATCCGAAGTTTCACGTTGATAGGGCTATTGGTTTTTGAGCTATCACGAAAGTTCATCAGGGGTGCGTTAAACGCCCCCCCCCCCCTCCAGTCATTGGCGGGTTGAATTAACTGCATCACGGTGTATTTACTTAACCCGCACCCGCACCGCACCGCACGGCTTTGTTTCAGCTCAAACGTCATTTGTCAATTCATAAAGTGTTTGCGAATTTGTCATCACTTTGGTCGCCAATACATTTTGTATTTCGTAGAAACAATCTAAATTATTGTCCTTTTCAACATATACAAATTGAATGAAAAGCGCCAGATATGTCGCGCTGCTAAATAGTGAATGACAATAACGATCATAAACTCCGAAGGAAGTATATGTACCTTTTTTAATTCCTAAAATTTTATTTTCGAAATAGAAAAAAAGTTGATATTTCACTTTTAAATTGAGACTCAATCAATTTAATATCTTACACATGGCACAATATAATGCAGAAAATAAATCAAAAGGTCAATATTTCCCTTTGAAGGCAATGTTTCACCTTTCTGAAAGTTGTCAAATATACGCTGGTTGTAGTCGAAAATATGAAGTAAGTGCTGCTGAAAACGATAGTGATATTTGTATATCTCGAAAAGTCACTTAACTTTATATAAATTAAGTTTTTACATTTGGGCTGATGACGTCATTATTGAGCTATAAACCGTCGCTCGTTGGTTGACAAAGTGAGATTGGCTGACAAAGTGGCTGTCAGCCAATCAGCGGCTACACCAGCCTGGGTGTATTTTGCAAAATATAAATTGAATTGCTTAAAAACGGTTAAGTTTTTGGGAAAATGACCTTAGTAATTTAGACATTTCAATAAAGGCCAAAGATAATGGCTATCTCAGTTTAAAACCAATATAGGGTAAAACATTCCCTTTAACTGCACATTTGTGCTTCTTTGTCAAATGCTCACTGGATACTCTATATCAAACACAAAGAGTATCAGACAAGCCCCCGCCCATCTCCCCACCCGGGCTAACCCGAGACCGGCCCTCAGCATATTCTGCGGGGCCGGTCGGCCGGCCGGGCGTGCGGGGGGCCGGCCACAGAGCTGGTCGACGGCTCGCACGCCCGGCCGACGGCGAGGGGGCGCCGCCCCGCAAGGCTAGGCCGCGTATTAACGCGAGGCGGCGCGGGCGGGGGCCATGATGGGCCATGATATGAGATGCCATTACATGCCAACAGTGACTAAAACAGTGTCAACAGTGTCCACATTGTCTTAAGTGTCTCTGTGTATGTTTTGAAATAAATGTGAATACAAATTTATAAAAAAGAAAAAAAAGAGTATCAGACACTAGACTACAATAAACTTGGAAAGCCCAGTTGTTTGCTGGTTGAGCTGCGTCACAGCCGTCAATTAGCTTTCCAACTGTAGACGAACGGCTGGCCGGAAATTGTCACACATATGTCTTTAGCCGTGCAACTAAAGACAGTTACTTGCCACCGAGCCTCTTTAATGAGACTTTGAATGGGGGACTTGTCGTCCATAATGACTGACTGGACTGACTGCATAAAAGCCCGGAGTTACCCAAACAACCGAGTACGGCGCTGTACACACATAAACCTACTACTGCAAAACATGAGCCGAGCCAAGAGCCGGGCCAAGAGCCGAGCCAAGAGCCGAGCCAAGAGCCGGGCCAAGAGCCGAGCCAAGAGCCGAGCCAAGAGCCGGGCCAAGAGCCGAGCCAAGAGCCGGGCCAAAAGCCGAGCTAAGAGCCGAGCCAAGAGCCGAGCCAAGAGCCGGGCCAAGAACCGGGCCAAGAGCCGAGCCAAGAGCCGAGCCAAGAGCCGGGCCAAGAGCCGGTCCAAGAGCCGGGCCAAGACCCGGGCCAAGAGCCGAGGCGTGCTTCATTACCGCCGCCTGCTGCTGTCCAGTGGTTTATAACAGTGGTTATCAGCGTCAAGGGTATTGGCCCTATTGATGACCAAGATGTATCGTTACCCCCTCCCCCATTGATCAGGCCGCAGCTCTCGGCTGCAAGCAATGCTGTGACTGTCTTACTCAATCACGCACACAAAAGACTCGCAAACTCACACTCATACACACACACACACACACACACACACACACACACACACACACACACACACACACACACACACACACACACACACACACACACACACACACACACACACACACGCACGCACGCACGCACGCACGCACGCACGCACGCACGCACGCACGCACGCACGCACGCACGCACGCACGCACGCACGCACGCACGCACTCACGCACGCACGCACGCACGCACGCACGCACGCACGCACTCACGCACGCACGCACGCACGCACGCACGCACGCACGCACGCACGCACGCACGCACGCACGCACGCACGCACACACACACACAAACGTTCACATATGACGCAATTGTTCACACAGTAGTATCAAACAGAATAACAACGTCCAATCACAAAACGAAACATGCAAATAATTGAATCATCTCAACAATACATGACATAATACAACCAAATTACAAATAATGCAAATAATCACAACACCACAAGATGAAAATACACAAATTAAAAAATAATCGCTGTTGTCCACTTAGCACCGTCACATTTGCTTCATGAGGTCACAAGCTCGCAGAAATGTGAAAACTTCATCTATCATGTCTGTATAATCATTTCCAAGCAGCGATTTCAGGCACAGTGGTAATCCTCGGTCTTGGCCCAGACTGGCCAAAGATCGTCTATGTTCTGCAAGGACTGGGCACTCTACAAGTATATGGGGAAGAGAAGGAGGACATCTGCATCACATTCGGGTTAGGGTTCCTGTCCATTATGTGTCCATGGGTATAACGTGTATGCCCTATTCTCATGCGACACAGAACTACCTCTTCACGTGGGTTGGCTCGTCGACAGGTGTCCCATTGTTCGATGTGCTCTTTAATCGACTTTAAAGTAGTGCTCGGGTTGTATTCCCGCCAGCACTTCGTAAACAGGTCACGGATTGCCAGTCGCAGGGTTGGATAGTACTCTTTAGGTCCCATTTCAGTCTCCCTCACATGAGTCAATCTGATCGCTCCTTTAGCCTGGGCATCAGCTCGTTGCCCGTTATATTGCAATGTCCTGGAATCCACACGATAACGAGTTCACAACCAGCTTCCAAAAGTCGATGAGAAGTAGCAAGGATATCGGTCACTGTCGGATGGTAAGTCGTCGAGTTGTCCAAAGCGGTTCATACAGACAGTGAGTCCGTGCATATGACACATCTGGGAATATTGCTCTCCTCCACATAAGTCAGTGCCTGGAAGATGGCTACCGCCTCGGCAGTACATACGGAGCACTGATTCGGTCATTGAAATCCAACGCTCCTGTCACCATGCACGTACGCCCTAGCTGTGCGCCCTATCCCACTCCTCCGTCAGTTTTCGATCCATCAGAGAATATAAATGTAAAGTCTGTATACTTCGCCCTCAGTTCGATAAATTCACACTGCATTTGGATCTCATCCAAGGAACCCTTCCTCTCATGCAGGGGCGCAGCCAGACCTTCGGCAAGGGGGGGGGGGGCACGGCATCCCCAGAGGGCCAACGTCGGACAGACCCATGTTGAACGGACCCCATGCGTAGATTGACTGATAAGTACGTAGTCTGATACAAAATAATGTGCGGCAACTGACTCCCTTTGGCACCATGCGAAGTATTAACACGCGCACCGACGTGGGGTGCGGATATCCGCCTACCTGAGGTTTTCGTAAATATTGGGAAAACGGCGGCGCCACCAAACTTAGCATAGCTCTTTGGGCATCAATTATCCACATTTTGTGTAATTTTGTATCTCGAGTCATCTCAGGTCAGGTCAACAGGTCATGTAAGTGACCCCACCACCAAGCAAGTTTTTGAAAGTTAAGTGACCCCGCCTCCAATCAAGTTTTGAAAGTCCTGCCAAAGCCACAGTGATTGACCGAGCGGTTTCAAACTCACAGGACTTAATTAGGCCATAAGTACCTACAATTCGTTTATCTTGGATTTCTAATATCGGTGACCTAAGGTCAGATCCAGGGGCGCAGACAGACCTTCGTCAAGGGGGAGGGGAGAGGGCACATCATCCCGAGGGCCCCCTCGATCAAAACCACACACCCCCCCCAAAAAAATGCTGCGAAATGGTATATCCTCGGATTTGGGCCACTATACTTTGCCGGGCCCCTAAATAGTAGCAACAAAAAACGTCGAACAGGCCCATGTCGAACAGAACCTATGCGTAGATTGACTGATTGATAAGTTCTTAGTCTGACCCCAAAACAAAAATTGCGGCAACTGATCCCTGTTGGCACCATGATGTGAAAAGTATTAACACGCGCACCGACTTGGGGGTGGATATCCGTCCCCTGAGGTTTTCGTAAATATTGGAAAACGTCGACACGCAGCGCCGCCAAACTTGGCGTAACCCTTTGGGGAACAATCACCCAAATTGTGTGCCATTTTTTATCTCGAGTCATCTCAGGTCAGTCAACAAGACATGTTAAGTGATCCCACCTCCAAGCAAGTTTTTGAAAGTTTGTGGTCGTGCCAAAGTGATCGACAGAGCGGTTTGAAACTCACATAATTCATTTAGGCCATAGCCCATAAGTATCTACAATTCGTTTATCTCGAATTTGTAATATCGGTGACCTAAGGTCAATTCGGTTTGGTAAACTTCCATTATAAGTAAATGGAGAAAATGAAAACACGTAGAAATCCACAGAAAACGCTTAAATTTGACCAGTTTTCACCAGCTACCTACGCCATTCTTGTGCCAAATGCAAAGATCCAAGTCACATTTTTGTTATGTGACCTCTACGAGGTCAACTCAGGTGACCAAAGAGGTAACGTGTTTTTTTCTTCTCTTTAATAACTCTTTGACAAATGAAGGTAAAGTAATGGAGTTATCAACATTGTGTTTCGCTCGTCGAGACACGTTGATTGATGTAAAATTGAACTTGATCTGACCTTGACCTGAGCACAGGACAGTTCAATTTGTGAATATGATTTAACTAGGTCATGATCATCCGATATACCATTCGATGCGTCTCGACAGAGAACCACAATGGTGAAAACTGTAAGTATCACTTTATCATGCGTATTGCGTATCTGCGTATCTCAAAAGTTATTCCCTAAAAACAATTCCGCGATTTTGAGAATGTTTCACGTTCGATGGCCTTCCCTATTGACCCGAGATCAAATCTGACGAAGCCTGAGTGACAACAAATTTAATTATCTTTCGCACTGGCGGATCCAGCCTCTCTCCGTAGGGGGGGGGGGGATCTTTTTGTGGGAAAAAGGTACCCCCCATTTTTTCCCCGCGGATTTGGGCCGATGGCCTTATTTTGGCATTCGAGCTAAGAAATTCACTTCAAATTCACTTCAAATTGATTTTGTTTTGTTTTTCTCCGAAAAAAAAGTTTTTCCTATTTTAGAGGGTAAAAAAAAGAATATTCGAGATGGCCATTTTTAAGAGAATGTCATTTCTTTTCTTTTGACGTTTTTATTTGCAATTTGCTTCAAAACTCTATTTTCTACGATTGTTCAAACATTTATCGTTTTTCCGCCAAAATAGCATGACATGGCGTCATTAAAACGTCATTATTTCCCACAACACTACATCAATTTAATTGGAATTTGGGCGAGAAGGCGTAGAATTGATGCAGCATAAGGTACTGGAAGTTTGACGTTGATATCTATCATAGTTTATCATACTTTTTAGTTATTGTACAACCAGTAAAGCGTCTTTTTGGGCGATGACCGAGCGAGCGCAACCGAGCGCGTGAGAACTGCAACCAGCAAGCGTCGCTTTTTATATAGTACGGTTCAGCGGTAGCCTCTGGACACACAGCCTCTGGACATTCGTGATATGTCTTTACCGTCATTTAAACGTAAAGTGTGCGCTCTTTTACATGACATCTGATGTGCTGTGTGGATCGTGTATTGTGTGTATTGTGGTGTGTGTGTGTGTGTGTGTGTGTGTGTGTGTGTGTGTGTGCGTGTGTGTGTGTGTGTGTGTGTGTGTGTGTGTGTGTGTGTGTGTGTGTGTGTGTGTGTGTGTGTGTGTGTGTGTGTGTGTGTGTGTGTGTGTGTGTGTGTGTGTGTGTGTGTGTGTGTGTGTGTGTGTGTGTGTGTGTGTGTGTGTGTGTGTGTGTGTGTGTGTGTGTGTGTGTGTGTGTGTGTGTGTGTGTGTGTGTGTGTGTGTGTGTGTGTGTGTGTGTGTGTGTGTGTGTGTGTGTGTGTGTGTGTGTGTGTGTGTGTGTGTGTGTGTGTGTGCGCGGGGGTGTGTGCGGGTGTGCGGGTGTGCGGGTGTGTGGGTGTGTGTGTGTGTTTTGTTTTTCTACTCAGTGTACACATGTGAGTGAGTGTCGTTGTAACATGTCTGTCATCTTTTAACCCTGACACGACGCTCAGCATAGCCGGTTTTAGGTATCGGAGTGTTTTTACCGTAAATACAATACAATACAAAAAGTTCACTCATGCACCCAACGGCGACCAATTTAGTGTCGGCGATTTGTTTCATTGACCAATCAGGGAAGTTGTCACGCTTCTTGGCGCACTTACTTCATTTCTGGCCCTACGACTTGCTTCCAAATCAACATCCAAACCAGAGATAGTGATGGATCATACTGTTCGTCACCATATGACAGGGTTTCGGACTCTGGACCGGTTTTGCGGACACGGGTGTAACAAAATATATACGCGTCATTTTTTTTAACCAATCTTGACAAACTTGGCGTCAAAATGTTGGAAATTAAGCGGACTTTCATTTGCCATCCTCAAAAGTTAAATAGATTTACTCTGAGTATGAATAATTGAGTGTAAAAGACGAAAAATGGTATAAAAACGCATTTTTCAGGGTAAAAAATATTTGGTCGGCCAACTTAGAAGAGCCGTAGCACCACAACCGTATGCTTGGCGAAGTTCGCGCTACGCTCATTATCTTGTTCATTCAATTTGCCATCAGAGCATATCGAATTCAATTAGTTCCTCACATTGTATTTAGACGCTGCGTAACTGCGTTGGATCTTAGCCGAACCGACCAGAGTAAAAACTATATTAAAATATATATAAAATATGCCAATTTATTAACAATTTCCCATAAAAACCATTATTCTACAACACTTATCCGGGTTCTAAATATACAAAAATGGATATGGATCGATTGAGCAAAGCCTTAGGAACAAAATGGTGCCATTGTCAATCTTCTGCGAGCTATATTGACGGTGCAATCTATGGTGTCGTGCTCGCGTGTTGTTGTTGACCTCACCTTGTAAAAATCACACTTGTAATTTTGTGTTTTGTTTTGTAAAAGGCCTACATCGATTAGAAATCCAATAGCCATTGTACCTGAACATCTTGTCTACAGATCCTATTGGTTTTCCTGCCGATTTAACGCGTTTTGTAAAAACGGTGGGTGCTTTACAAGGCAACCGCACGCAGACGCGAAGTGATCAGGGATCAGATAACTTCACGGGATGAAGAAAAAAATAGATGCCATGCTATTTTCGATTCCAGATTCCAATTCCTCATGACAAACTGATCCGGATAGTTTTTTGTTGCTGCAGTGAAACAAAAACACTGATTTCGGACTGGTTTTGGCCGCGAAACCGGTCCAAAGTCGGAAACGCGCAATGTAAGAACATATTTTGTATTTAAAAATTCGAAATAGAATAAGTTATTTCACTTTTAAATTGAGATGCGATCAATTTGATACCATACATGTGTAATAAAATAATGCAGATACATAAATCAAAAGGTCATTATTTCCCTTTAATCACCAATGACATTTGGGCTCCCAAAACTCAAGAGTACCTTAAACTTTCAAAATTTAGTTCAAGCCAGTGAGGACACTTCCTCCCCTCGCCTTTGTCCGAAAAAAACTTCATCAGGACAATCAATACAAATCCAGTTTATTACTTACACAATGTGCGTTGGTTTTCCCCGGCTGAACATCACACAATACATGACGCGTCAGGCCATCTCCCACCGCCCATGAGGCCCCCTGCACACAGGCACACACACACACGAAGCCTCGGCGGGCGAGATGCTGGCAGTACTGCGACAAACGGCGGCCACGGGACAACTCGTCCAGGGCGGTGAGGAAACCCTCTAATATCTCTCTGTTCACGAGTCCAAATCACGCAATGTCACACATCAGCACGTGAAGCTGGTCGCATCTAGACGAGCCAGGCCATGTCAGGAGAAGACGGACGGTTCAGGGAGACTAAACCCTAAATAGAAAACATTACAGTTACACCCACTGATATAGTACGGCGTGGCTAGCACGACAATAATACCCATCAATGAATTAATCAATCCCCTACCCATCAGCCACAACTCACACAATCGTGAGCAGCAAATAATGCTAAATTCGTGAGTAATCAAGGTAGACTCCTGGCATCCATATAGGATATTTTGCATACATACTATACACTCACAAACATGGACGACACAGAGAAACACAGACGCGCTGCATGTTCGCATTACGAGTCGAGCAACCCCATCACGCCAGACACCTGATGTCAGGACAGGTCACCTGAGGTCAGGTCAGGCCACCTGAGGTCAGGACAGGTCATTGGGTTCAGGTCAGACTAGCTGATGCGATGACAGGCCATCCTGCGTTAAGTCATGTCATGTCCCGGTCGGGTTCGGAGCACAAAGGCCCTGAGACTAGGTCCTGTACTCAATGTAAATTATATACTGTCACACAGCAGCATGTGTCCAGAAAAGAAAGCGAGTCATGGAAGAAAATGCTGCCAAACGGCGAAATGTGCTGTCGGCAATCAGCCCAAGCCATATTATGGTTTGCTCAGTTTCGCATTGCAAGGTCACCACGAAGGAGCTGGTCGGGTCGAGACGGGTCAGGCCATGTTAGGAAAATGGTTCGAAATCGAAAAATCAAATACATACAAGAACTCGTCTGGTTCCGGAAAGCCCAGGCTTGATCAGACTAGGCCAATGCACTCTGCAGATCCAGTATGAGCCAATATGACGCAGTCTTGATTACTCAATCCACATTAAAAGGTGGGTTCATACATCTAAATGCACGATATATGTCCATGATCCAGGAGATAGTCACTCACACAAACGAGGTTCTCCGAAAAGAACTGAAGCTCACAGCGATAAACCATTGCTGATGTGGAACAAGTTTGTTTTGCTAATTTGATACCTATTGCCTATATTTATATTTAGTCCGCACAATTAAATATCATTAACACATTATTCACGTAACATACCCTTAATACTTCCATACCAAGGGGTTAAACAGTCTCTTCGACAGACCTTTAACATCAGGCCAAAGGGTAGGTTCCGGTCAGGCGTCGTCTCTTCGTGGTCTCCGCAGATAAGAGTCATGGGGCTTCCCAGAGAGGTGCAGCCGCCTCTGGCGAGCCCGCGCCTCCTCACGTCATTGGGTCTTTCCAGAAGGGTGCACTCGCCTTTGGCGGGCCCGCGCCTCTTGTCTGATGTTGGCATATTCGAACCACATTATACACGGAATGAGAGAGGTGTCGCATATGAGCAGCAGCTCACAAATCTTCCTGAAAAGAACAACACACTGTCACAGGGTATGCTAAACAGCTGACGGATCCGGATCGAGTCTCCTCAATGCAAACTAACATTATTAATTTATTTCAACTAGGGCCAGGGGGCAAAATAAAATACGTTCCAGCTTTCTTCAGCCTCAATTTAACATCGGTCCTAAAAGTGTACTCGCTGGTAACGGCGAGAACTGAAATTATAATCGTGTATTGACTATTGCGAAACGAGGCCAGCCTGTAAAAGCCTGTGAACAAAAACACAAAATGAGACGCTGAACATCACGTAGCTGTAAGTGCAACAGAAATGCATTAACTGTACACTAAATGTTTAAAGTAATCACACTTACCATTGGACTATCTGTGGGAAGAATGGCGTAAAGACGAAGTGGACAAGCGTGAACCAGACGACTGCGAGCGTGACGCCAACGCCGCCTCCACAAATCACTTGCCACCAAGTGTGGTACTCTAGGTACACCCTGCAGGTAGGAAGCACCACGGCAGAGGTAAATAGAAAACCATCCGCCTCAACTCCTATTCGACTTCATTCCTTCGTTATTTGCATGTGAATCGACTCTGACTCATCCGAGTTGAGTCAGTTCAGAGTAGAAATCGACTCAGAGACGCTGAGTTGAGCAGAAGCCTGGTTCAAAATACATAGATTATTTAGGAAAATGCAACCGACAAGCTTCGTCAAACATTATGGCACAGGCTAGCTGCGTTTCACAGTACATCCCTTGAAGATAGCTATTGCTAAAGGAACTGCACGGTCTGAGGGCTCATGATAGTGCGAGCGTTGAACAGTGGAACGTGGCTAAGACTTGAAATTAACTTTCAATTCAGCTGACCAGCACACACACACACAGACGTTACACTTCTAGCACCCAAATGGGTGCTAACAAAATAAAGCAACACATCAGGATAATAAAACCATGAAGTCAGCAAGTGATCAAACTCCGATAGGGGAAAATACAGTGTCTTAGCGTAGCTCCTTCTCACCTAATGACGTCCACAACACGTGCAAAAGTAATGGAGTGCTGTAGCTTACCTGCTGAACGAGACTAGGGCGGCACATATACAGCATAGCACAGCCGCCAACTGCTTCCATAGGTTAAGTATAATTGACGATGTTTGGACGTGGTGCAGCCTGAGGACAAATGGATTCAATTCAATTTCAACAAGTACAAGGACCAGTACTGATTAAAACTGATAAGCAAATGACTAGAACACATGAGACATGAGGTGCATCAGCAATACGCTAGGAGTGAAATGACATGGCAAACAAACTGTGCAGTGCGTGTCACGGCGTCATAAGGAAATGCGTCAGTCAATAGAAGAAAACACATATTATATAAACCAGCACATCCATTGAAATGCTTTGCTTAAACTATCATCCAAAATACAACAGAACAGGTGGAAGACTCAAATCCACTAGCACATAACACGCCACATGACCACCACAGTAAGCAAGCAAATAAGCAAATAGCAAATAATAATAAAGTAGTAATAAAGCAAATAATAATCATCATCCCTAGCGGCTAGCACATAGTACATGTCTCACCCTCAACACTGCCTAAACCAGGAACATTCCCTGATAATTTGACGGTCATCCGTCCCCCGTCCGTCCGCTCACCGTATGAGTAGAAACAGTGTCAGGTAGCCGGCCATGAACCAGGAGATCTGAGAGTGGTCGGACGGCATGCCGTAGCGGCCGAAGCTTGCGCGCTTGTGGGTCGGTCGCTCCTGGCGGATCGTGTGCTTCAACACTATGTTCAGCAGCTCGCTCAGACACACTCCGAGAAAGAAGAAAATCTGCCGACAGCGACCGGCCTCAGGCAAAGTCTCGGAGAACAAACTCTAATATTCAATGAAAAAGTAAGTAAAATATATATTGCACGGACAGTATGGTCTAATTGCATACAAGGATTTTTACATCACACTAACATCGAGGCACCATAGCACCACCTTCTGATCATTTATGTATTCACGAGCATCTGTTGTATCCATCATAATAATATATGCAAGGGGCAAATACATTAAACGTATTACCTATCAAATAAATTAGTTTTACCTCAGAGCAGGAGGAAGGAGAGCAGCCACCACTCTTACTACGGTACTCTACGGATGGATGGAAACTGTATGCTGATAAACATTCAACAGTGTACAACTCAAATCGCAACTTGTTGGATAACCATCACAGTTTGTCAATATTAACATATCTCATAGCTATGCCTACATAATAATGTAATTTCTGAGTTGGGCGATCAAGTTCTGAATTCTGAAAACAATCCATCCAGGCTTTTGCTGCAAGAGGGTAGTACTCTGTCGTATGTCCAAAACAGATACTACAACCTAAAGAGCATAATAGAGTCCAAGTTCAGCCTATAACCAAATACTCACAGTGTGTAGATCTCTCTTAAACACCACCAATGTCAAGATACTGACAATCATGGATTGCGGCAGGAGGCTGAATAGGCATAAAGCCTTGCCAATGTAGTCACCTGAAAGCATGATAAAATTAACCACATTTTTGTATTTACTTTAGGTACATCACCCGTTCAATACATACATTTTTACTGCCCAAGGCTTTTAGATGTGCTGATTCCAAAACTGATACCAATGTGTGGCACAAATCAGCAATCATGAGCTACTACATATATAAATGGGAATATAAATGGGAATATAAATGGGACAAATCCAAATTATGCACAGATACAGTCACAATAATGGGCAACAGAGACATCTATCTGCCCTTTGGAATCGTGGATGCAACTGAGGAGGAACATTCAGAGCATACTTATCCAGCATTGGTCTTATATCATGACATTAATTTATTGTTGGTTCCAATCAATTTTATTCCCAACCATTCTGGTACTGATATGGATGAGGAGATTGTTTTGGTACTGCAAGTTAGTGGAAGTGCAAGCTAACTCCACAGTTCTATGATATTGCTGACTAATGGTGATTTTAGAGGGCCTATGATTAAAGGGAATGTTTCACCTTTCTGAAAGTTGTCAAATATACGCTGGATGTAGTCGAACATATGAAGGAAGTGCTGCTGAAAACGATGGTGATATTTGTTTCTCTCGAAAAGTCACTTAACTTTATACAAATTAAGTTTTTAAATTTGGGATTATGACGTCATTATTGAGCTATAGACTGCCGCTGATTGGCTGAAAAAAGTCGCTGTCAGTCAATTAGCGGCGGCACTAGCCTAGACCCCATTTTGCAAACTATAAATTGAATTGCTTAAAGACGGCTAAGTTTTGAGGAAAATGACCTTAGTATTTTCAACATTTCAATAACGGCAAAGATAATGGCTATCTCAGTTCAAAACCAATACAAAGGTGAAACATTCCATTTAACTAATTTAACAAACACAAATCATCACAATAATCAATTAATATTAATAACCATTGACCTGCACATCCCAATTTTTTCACCACTCTATTGATTAGGCCAGTCAGATGATCTATCACAATCACAATAATATATACATGAGTTGCAGTAGGGGGAGCAGTGGTGACTTAAACCTGATGCCTTTTTATTAATATGAATCCTCTACCACCACACCACTGATTAATTCTCAATGTGCCAGGGTAAACTACTGTAAGGTTGAACATACTGGACCTGTTCCCGCCGCGACTCTAACCTCCTCCAAGCTGCTCCAACTTGCAACTGTCGTATCCTATTGCACAGACAGTTACAAGTTGGGGCAACTTGGAGGAGGTTAAAGGGGGTTAGAGGCGCGACGGGAACAGACCCATTGTAATACCAGACATTTCATGTTAACAGTGGTGTATTGATGCGTCAGAAAGTATACACCACCACCACCATACAACACCCAGTATTAAAGGGAACCTTGGGAAAAGTACGTGGAATGATGGAAAAGAGTGTCCTGATTACGGTTCTGGCATTCGTTTTTGCGATAGAGAAAAAAAGTAGCAATTTGTTGCAATTTGAAAAATATCATATTTTTACATGTGACGTCACAATAATCTTGCGTCACTAAAACGACTTGTGACGTCATACCGGCAAAAGTCTATCCTTGAATCAGAACAACACCAACAACCTCGTTCGCTGGGTCGCGACTCGCGAGTAATATTGGTCGCGATTGAAAATGTGTGAATGTTTGCACTAAGTCTATGGCCTTGTATGAGTGGAGTTGGAGTGGCGTGAACACGCGTGTTAAGCACACATATCCCAGCAAGTGACTCTTTTTATAATAATAATTGTTAGCCTAACTTAATTACAATCATATAATTACCAAATGTATGCATATACATACTGCCATTAAAAACGAAATTCCTCAGTATAAAACAGTTATTCCAATGGTTGAGTCAACAAGGTAGACTTGACAACTGTAACACCAGACCTTTCATGCTATTGGCGATATAGTGTGGCAGTATTGTCTACATTACCAATAGCATTAACCCGCGCACTGCAAGGTTTACTAGCAAGGTACTTGTCCTGCAGTGCAAAATGATGTACATGGTAAACTTAAAAAAATTGACCTCAGGTCAAGGTCAAGTGGTGACCCAAGTAGGGCATGTCGCATATGGGAAGACGTGTTTCGACGAGACAAACACATTGATGTCTGTTTCACTTCTCTATCTTCATTATGTTGGGAGTTATTGTATGTTGGGCGCGTCTCGCTGCGATCATTGGTTCGGAAGATAACCAGGGGGCGTTTAACGCCCACCCCTCAGTCAATGGCGTTCTGCTGAGACCCCAGTCAATGCCGGGTTAATGGTGAGATATGCTGACACTCACAGACCTAAGTCACACAGGAAGCATTGCATAGACACACACCCATACCCACCACCTGAAAATGCACATTCATACAATCACATCCAATTGATGACACTGTGCATGCTTAACTCGCGCCCTGCTGAGGGGGGGGGGGGGGGGGGGGGCACAATCTGCCCCCTCCCGGATTTTCTCAATAACTTGAAAACTATGATAGATATCGACGTGAAACTTGCAGGACCTTATGCTACATCAATTATACGTCTTCTCTCCAAATTTCAGTGAAATTGATGTCGTATTTAAGGAGATCATGACGTTTTAATGACGTCATGTCATGCCATTTTTGGTGGAAAAACGATCAATGTTTGAAAAATCGTAGAAAAACGAGTTTTGCAAATTACAAATAAAAACGTCAAAAGAAAAGAAACAAGATTCTCTTCCAATGGCTATCTCGGATTTTCGAAATTTTTGGGTTTTGGCCCCCCAAAAAACACTTATTTTTGGGAAGAATTTCCACAAAATAATTTTTTGAAGATATTTTTAAAAAAAACGGAAGATATGGAACCAAGTATGGACGACATCCAAACCGAATTTCAAAGCAATATCTTTATTTTTGACTGACTTATGGCTCCCTACGGATAAGTAACTCATGACGTCATTTTAAGTTACGTTTTTGGGGGCTTTTAATGATTAGACAAAGCTGGTCTATAAACATGTCTTTTGTATTTATATTAATCAATTTCAAATTGTGTCCTTATTGTGACCTGACCTTGACCTGAGGGCCATTGTATGGGGCCAGGTTGTGAAAATGGCTGCTACTATCGAATTATACATGTAAAATAACACATACAACATGTGTCACATAGCTTTCGTAGACCTGTGACCTTTTGTGACCTGACCTTGACCTTTGCTTACAATTTCACTTTTACTTATGCAAGAGATGCATTACACCTTTGAGAGCACTTTGTGCGATAATAGTCGCAATCTAAGGCTTTGAATGGAAAGTATGGCCCAAAATCTAAAATACTTCAGATTTGACATTTGACCTGACTGTGACCTGACATCTGACCTTATTTTGAAAATTTTGTGTATGCTTTAGATGCGTCTCATTGACAGATTTCGATTGCCGCCATGCGCGTCTCGCTGTGGTTATTGGTTCGGAAGATAACGAGGGGGCAGAATCTGCCCCCCACAGTGTTTGGCTGACTACCCCAGCGGTGCGCGGGTTAACCCGCCAGTCACTGGGGTATATTCTGTAACACGACTCACTGTGTTGTTTAGCCCCCTGGTATCTTCAGAACCAATGATCGCAGCGGGACGCGCAAGGCGGCATTCGAAAACACTCAATGAGATAAACCTAACGCACACTTAAACATTTCAAATTAAGGTCACAACAGGTCAAGGTCAAGTCAAACGTCAAAATCGAGGTATTTGAGTTTATGGACAATACTTGCCAACCATGGCCTTCGATTGCGCCTATAATTACCCAAAGTGCTGTCAAAGGTATGATACATATCCCGCATGAGCTAAAGTGAGATTGTTGGAAAAGATGAAGGTCAATGTCAGGTCAGAAAAGGTCACTACACACAAAATATCTACGAAAGTCATGCAGCATATGTTTTATGGATGCTTTTACGCGTATAATTCGATAGTGATAGTCAGTTTACCACCCGACTTCATTTACGTGAAGTTAGTGTCAAGTTCAGGTCACTGAAGGTCAAAATTTGAAATTGATAAATCGAAATGAAAAAAAGCATGTTTCTATATCAGTAGTATCTAAAAATACAGTGCTGACATTTGTTTGCCTGTAAATGGTCAATAAAAGCCAAAAAAAAACTCCCCTCCAGTGACTCGCGGATTAAAGGGAAATATTCACCCAAGTGTTGTTATATTGCTATAATCAGTATGACAATGGCCTGTGGCTGATAATTCAACCTAATCTAATATAATAGTTTGCCTTGAACTTCTTATTTACGACGAGGAAAAGGGCATTTTCATTCTTGTATACCTACACATTGCCCATGTCCCTCGCATAAGCACTGAATAATATTTCTTCCATCGGAAATATTCACCTTTTTATTTATTGTTCTGTATTGTGTTCTGCAACATGTATGGTATCAAATTGAGCGCATCTTAATTTTAAAAAAGAAACAACAACTTTTCTATTTCGAAAATTTAATTTTGGTAAATGTAAAAATATAAAAATATGAATATGCTCCCTATAAGGTGACAAACGGCATGATACTTCTCTATATAAAGCACAACATATCCTGACACTTTTCTTTTGAAGGCATTGTTGATTGTAAAATCACACACCAAATAAGTTGCTATAGGGGGCCAAGTTAACCAGTATGCAAAACATGGCAGGAACATCGACAAGATATTTGGCAATTAATACATTTTATACATAAAAGTAATACATTTTGAGGCAGGCCAAATCCTGCCCAAAATGGGACAGCAAGCTGCCCCAGTTGGGGCAGGATTTTCCAGATCAAATTTCGCTCCTTGGTCAGCAAATACTGTTAACCGGGGGGGGGGGGGGGGGGGTCGGTCATCTTCACAATGACGCTTTATCTAGTGTGAATCAGTAAATTCTTACTGCTGCCCCAAAATTCCTGAAGCTGCCCCAAAATTTAAAATGCTGCCCAAAAAAATTAAAATCTGCCTCAAAATTTCCAAAGCTGCCCCAATTGTGATGTGTTGGTGCCAACCAAGACTGTATAAACCAGGTAGAACACTCCGGCCGAAAAAGTGGTGACAAACACTAATTTAGTAGCCGCGACCCCGGAGTCGCTGTGACGTAGAAGGCGGGGGACACCGCCGGCCGGCCGTCGTACACACCATTAGTGCGCGCGTGCCTGAAGCTTAAATCGCGCTTAGTTTCTTTGTTTACCGGTCGATTGCAAAACTTAGAGTATGTAATCTGTCACAAATCAACCGCTCTGCCGGATCCCGCTGAAACAAATGCAATCATAATTTTTTGGATGTTATATGTGCGCGAAGTTCAACGATTAGAGGGAGACATAAAGCCTCATCAAATATATTGTATTTGTTTGGCATTGTTATTCCTTCTCGTGACATAGTACAGGCATAGTACAGTACAGGCGTGACATCCAAGATTTCGGTCAGGGGGCGCGAATCCAAGATTTCGGCCACATACAAAAAGTTTCGCCCTACGCGCGCTTGGCGGGCGCGACATGGGCGCGACCCGGCTCGGGGAGGGGGCTTGGGGCTCCCTAGCGCCCCCTATACGTTTCTTATAGCTGAATCTTTGGGAAATTTATGAAATGGTATAGGATCTGAATCGTGATCTTGATCAACTTTTTTGGCATGTCAGTCGTTGCTGCACCCCCGACGGCGCAAAAAGGCATGTCCTGTAACTCATAAGTGTCATTATTATCATTTATTTTATAGTCATTACTAGACACTTGGCAATTTGTGTTCATTAGTGCAAGCCACAGGCCCACAGCACAGGACCAGTAGCATTAGGTACTACTCAGTGGCTGCAGATAAGGGGTGGGAGGGGAGCAGAGGGGGCAGCTGCCCGGCCCACTCAAGAAGTTAGAAGGGGGGGGGGGGGGGAAAACATATGATTCTGCCTCCCCCATACATTTGTAAGAGGGACCCCCCCCCCAAGAAGTTGGTCCGATTTTTCCTTTTGATCGAAACAATGGCCCAGGGCCCCGATGTGCCCCCAGCCAGCCTGAGGGGCCTTTTAAGGCCAACAGAAGGCCCTCAGTCGGCCTGAGGGGGACCCTCAGTAGGCCATAAGGGCCCTCAGAAGGCCAGAGACTTCAACATAGGCCTGTCCGACGTTTTTTTTGCGACCATTAAGGTGCCAAAATATAGTGGCCTAAATCCGAGGAGATACCATTTCGCGGCATCTTTTTTTGGGGGGATCCTTTGGCTGTGGGAGGGGTCCTTTTACCGAGGGGGCCCCCTGGGGTTCTTTGCCCCTCCATCCAAAAATACAATCTGCCGCCACTGGTACTACTCAGAATGGTGTCTCAAAACCTAAGTAATACCGATATCAGTCACATTGGTAGGGACTTTCTAAGTCTGTTTATATAAGGTGACACAATCTATGGGTTTACATCCTTGAAAAATACCAAAATATAGCTAACCTACTCCTACAGCCTAATATGTCAACAATTTTCGCAGATGTCCTCAGCAAAGAACGCGCAGATTTGGGTGTAAATTTTAAGCTTATTAAGTATTCTGGGAAAATATTGCTATGCCGACCGATACAATTATTATTTCAACTTACATTTCCACCTTTAAATATTGTCTTATGATTCATAAAACTAAGTAAATGCATACAAATGCACACACACACACACACCTGTACATTGCCAGCAAACCAATATGGTGAAGCCGTTGAAATGTAAACAAATGATTCTCCCCCGGTTTCACATCATCACAACCTGACCCATCACTGACAAGCTTGCTCAAGACTGATTGGTCAATACTAGCTGATAGCCAAATATAGCTTATGAGCAGATCTGATAAACACAGACAAGATGCTGGAAGCTGCTCACAGTTGTCACATTTTTTACCAATGTTGAAGGAGCAGAGTACACCCCCTGGTGCCAACCCTGCCCAGACAAGATCTTGTTGAAACTTGCCACGCTTTGCATACTGGCAAGTTAATCTGCTGAATGCATCACAGTTTTCTAAGATGTTTATTGATTTATTACAAGAAAATGGTTCAGATAAATGTTTGATGAGTGTATTACAATGTATTGAATACCTGTACGTTGAAAATTAATGGAGAAAACATACATTTTTCAATGAGTCAAGAACACTTAAAGGGAAATAATGACCTTTTGATTTTGTTAGCAACAATTTCTTAGGCTACCATTATGGTTTTACAATTATTTTATTTAAATTTAAGAATTAAATAAAATTATTCCCAAATTAAAAGTTGTAAGTTTGGAAAAAATACAAAACAAGTACCTTGTGTACTTCATGAAGGTCATTGACAAATTCGTCCTTCCCTACCATTGTTTACATCAAGTGCAGCATTTTTGGAGGCTGTGACGTTTCCAATCAAACTGATCTGTGAAGCAATCTGTGATGCATGACTATCAGTATAAGTCATGAATAACAACATGCAAACTATACCAACTCAAATGAAATAAGGGCGGAATGATTTGAACCCCAGGCAGCAAGTATTCACAAAGCACTCAGCACTGCGCCACAATAGCAAAAGGCGAGGGAAATGCATATTTGATACAATATTATTACGTCATAAGTTTCTGAAGTGTCAACTACTATGAAATAGTGATAAAATACCTTTAATAATGATTAACAAGAACATTCAAACTTAAAAAAATAATTTGAATAAGTCTTTAATTAGCTTTCAACTCAAAATCAGATATATTTTGCAATGCTACACAAGAATGGCACCAGTGATGTCATTAACAAAGCCTGCTACAGGACTTGGGTATACTAATCAGGAACAATTCGCCACAATGGTTAAGCGCGCCAAGAAGCATGACAATGACTTTGTAAACAAATCGCTGAAGCTAAATAGGTCGCCGTCGATGTGCATCGATGAGCTTCCGATTTAATTGTCAGTTTTGTGTTATTGTTTGTTAGTTTTTTTGGGAAAAAATAATATTTTTCATGATAATATAAAGCATAGTGTTATATACAGCCACAGACAAATTATACAAAACTCCTAATGTTGAAAAAAATGAATAGATTTGCAAATAATTGAGGGTCGCAACCACTAACTATGCCGCACTGTTGATGTGCATTGATGAGCTTCCAATTTTATTGCCACTTTTTCCAATCGCTGTTAGTTTTAGAAGATCGCCGGGCATATAATCACAACAAGCAGAACGCACAATATATTTTCCACTCCATTGCGTAAAAAGCAATACGGGAAAAGCCCACAGTTTGATGAGGACCAAAAGTACTTGCAAGTACTGATCGTTAAAAGTGTGGAACGCTTATCAACTATAACTTGAAATATCTTTTGGTAGAAAAGTTTTCATGCAAAATGTGATGAATTTACAATATATTTTGGTCTCGTCTGGCGATTTCAAGTGCTAATGACCTTTTCCCCTTTTTAAATGACCTTTTCCCTCCATTTTGGTGGGAAAAGGTCATTATTTCCCTTTAATAGGTCACTATCTTGGGCAAAACTGAACAGCTGATTTCAATGCACTTTTTCAAATGCTTGTTGATCGTTCATAAAAGTTTGGTACATATTTGCAAAAGATAGAATGCAAGAAAAATATTACATACCTACCTGCATGATACATACCAATGTGCAGGCAGGCTAATTTTAGCTCGGACAGTGAATTTGTTACCAAGTATTTGCTGAGTAGGTACCAACTGTTATAAGCATGGAACTCTTTATCAAATGTAACTTGAAATGTTTTGGTATGAATGTTTTTATGCAAAATGTGACCAATTTACAATATATTTTGGTCTTATCTGTCGATCCCAAGTGTTAACTCCATTTTTGTAGGAAAAGATGAATATTTCACTTAAAAAACGACGGTGTCTACCTACATTAGAAAAATAACCCATATTTAAATAGACAAACTCACCAGCAGGGTATTCCACATGAGTAAGGGAAAATTCACGCCATTCTTGCACATCATCCATGGTTTGTACACCAAGTTGTCTATCAACAATTAAGAAATGATCGAACTCCTAGAACCTAAAAACGGTCATATCTTCAGTCCTAACTCCACTCCAACCAAGGCTGTATAAACCAGGTAGAACACTCCGGCCGAAAAAGTGGTGACAACTGGAAGGTGCAATATTTGGCAGCCGTTGGCAGCCGGCAGCCGCGGTGACGTCATCAAAATAAAAAAGTGACGTAGAAGAGGGGCACTCGGCAGGCCAGCGGGCCGCCAGTCTCAGCTTAATGCGTTCGCTCTCCCACTTTTTGACGCTTTGTTACTTCGTTTGGCGGCCGATTGTTACAATTAAGATGTCTTTCAAGGAGCAATTAAATGGTGCATTTGATGCCATTAAGAAAATTGAAATATGATCAAAACTGTTAATGTTATGGGATGGCAAAGTTCACCAGACGGATTCTGACAAATCGCTGTATGTGATTTGCCCGATCTCACAGCCGGCCAAGGCTCTCACCGCTACTCTACATCCACACCACCGTCCACATCTCAACCCACATAGGATATACTTCACTCTTCACAAAACATCAATACCGCCGTCCACATACCATCCATACCGCTGTTCACACAAAATCCACACCACAGCTGCAGCGGCCGCCTCCCCGCCACCGGGAGACCCCCCCCCCCCCCCGAGGGTGGTGAGCGAAGCCCACGCTCCCTCCCGACTCACCAGGGTCACCGGCTGGCGGACGGTGGGGCTCAGCGCACTGGCCATGGCGGACGTAGTCGGTGCGCCTGCGGTCCTGCGGCACATGGTACGCACCTGTGGGCCGCTCTCCTGGCGGTGCGAAGCGGCGGCCGATCGCTGCACCTTCAGTGGGTGCCCCTCCCCCCCCCCCACTGCGGCCTGCCGGGAAATGAGCGGGCGGACGCTCTGGCCGGGGAGGCCTCGGCCCTCCACAGGAGGACGATCCAGCTGACGACCGGACCCTGGTAGGGGCTGAGCTGGCCGGCGGGGCTCTTCCGCGAAATCATGGGGTACCGCCTACCGACGCCCGTCCCCGGTGACGATCGTGACGCTGCGGTCAACGTTCATCAGTTGCGCGCCGGTCACTGGGGACGGGCAAAATCCTATCTACACCGCATCGGACGACGGCCAACAACCACCTGCGCCGGATGCAGCGAGAGGGACTGCCCAGCCTCTCGCTGCTTAGTCTGCAGAGAGGGGGCGGACACCCGGGGCACGTGCTCCTGCGGTGCCCGTGACTGGCGGGGCCCCGCCTCTGCCTACTGGGCATTGTGTACCTACTTTTAGCTTGACAAGAGAAATCGCGTTGCTATCTTGTATGATGACGACCCTAGAGTAGCCCTATCGTACTGTACTCTGTACTTTACGAATTAAGTGGAAGTGGTCGGATGAAGTGTGCAATACAATACAATACGATCCACCCGCCGCCGACAGCGAAGAGGGACGCGGACGTCGTCGCGGCCTTGGCCGCGGGCTCAAGGCCGCGGGCTACCTCCGCCAGAAGGAGCCCCTCCGGGGCTATGGCGCGGCCTCGTAGCCGCGCCCAGGAGGAAACACAACAACAACAACAACAACAACAACAACAACAACATGGCCACTCGTCCGTCACTTCGCACACTGATTGTCCGCACTCACTCGGGGTTATATAGTACAACGTGTCACACTACGCGACGCCGCCGGCCTGGCCGGGCGCGCTCGCTCCGTCCAAGTTCACCGACATCTATAAAGCTACGGCTTACTCGCTGCGGACGGCGGCTCACTCGCTGCGCGGCGGCTCACTCGCTGCGCGGCGGATCACTCCCTACGCGGCGGGTCACTGGCTGCGGTGGCTGGCGCGCGAGCTGTTGCGCGCCCAGTTGGGGCTGCGCGGCTCAGTGATGGGCATGTCAGACGGCTGGACGCGCACCGGCCGGTAGCGGCGGACCGGCTGCGCATGGTGAACGGCCTCGTGCCACTGGCGGGCCACCTCCTCCTCCCTCTGCTTCTGCCGCTCAGCCTCCTGCTCGTCGGCCAGCAGCTCCGCTTCCCGCTGTTTCTGGCGCTCCTCGAAGCTCTGGCGGCGCGCCGAGCGCTGATTGGTGTGGAACTGCGGGATGCGCGGCGCCGTCGGGCCGCGGGCCGACCGCTGCGTCTGGTACGGCCCGCGGCGGGTCACCGAACACGGCTGGACGTGGAATTCGGCCGCCGCCCGCTTAGCCGCTTCCAGCTTCTTCTGTCTGCGGGCGGCGGCGGCGGCCGCCTGCTGGCCACCAGGCAGCTGGAACGGCTGCGGCCGGGTGGCGGCAGGGGCGCGCCGCTCGGGGACTCCGGCATCAGGGATCAGGGATAGGGTTGGCGCGCATCACGCCGCCCGACTGGTGCTGCTCCTGGACCTTCTTGTGGTGCTCGGCCATGTGCTGTCTGAGCTGCAGGACTGGCGACTGGGGCTTGTTGGCCGGCGGCGCCTGGCGGGCGGGGACGCCCTGAGGAGCGGCCAGGATGACGCACGGGGCCGGCTGGGCGCGGAACTCGGCCGTGGAGGAGTCGGTCGTCTCATCGGCGGCAGGCGTGGCCTTGGGCGCCGTCTTTGTGAGGTGAACGGCTCGACGGCGGTGGCGGGGCGCGCCTGTTTGGCCGGCACAACCACCGTGTGCTCCAGCACGCGGCGGTTCACGGGCCGGGCCCGCACCTGGTGCTGCATGGCCTGCTCCAGCTCAGCCTGCTCCTGCTGCTCCCGGCTGGGGATGTTGTCCTGGTATTTGGAGAAATCAGAGTGCAAAAAGTGATTTGAACAGATGGTACCAGTATTTACATTTAACTTGTCTTCTCTGCCACACTTCTGAATCCAAACTTGTCTTATAGCAGCATCCTTGGGAAATCGGTGGAACGATACATCATCTTCATCACCCTTTCTCATTCTGGCATGCGTATCATTGCTGCACCCCCAAACAGCACAAAAAGGCATCTTGTTATGTCCTGTAATTAAAAACCCTCATTAATTGCATTCATTGAGCACTCATTTCACTTCAAATTCAACTTGAAAATTATGCTCATTCATCTGCAACAGTCAAAGGACAATGATAATTTGATTATACCAGCAGTTTGATTATACAGGATATATTTTATAGAAGATAAAACGTCACACATTTTTAATTGATATTAATTGAAATTACCATAAGATAACTTTCCTACAGGTTATATCATATTATTAGGTATGAAGATAAATGTGGCTGACGTGCCAAGATAGGCAGGCACTATGAGCGTTAAATGTATGCTTATGAAGCATTCTGGGAAAATAATGCTTTATTAGCCGATACTTTTAGTATTTTGAATTAAATCAACACTTACAATCTCAATCTTCCTTTATGCCACTAAATAATGCAACACAATATTTTAATTCGAATGAGCACAGCCTGCCACGAACGGAGCCACGGGGTCGGTGGGGCCTTTTAACGCAGCGAACCAGCATGGCGCCTGCCCATTGAAATGTAAACAAACAACTGCCCCCCTCTGTCGTCATCACTAACCGGCCAATCAGCGTCCAGGCACACTAGATGCTGATTGGTGCTAGTCGGTTAGGTGGCTCGTGATCAATGCGCTAAACACAGATGATGACTGTCAGTTGTAAACGTTGCTATCGCTTGTCACACTGTTTGCCCATGTTGAAGAGGCGGAATGACCCCCCCTGACTCCAACTCAGCACCGCAACAGAGGGTTGTCATCCCTTCAGCCGCCATAGGCTCAATTTGCTTTTTGCTATGCAATAAAAAGAACCACGTATGTCAATCAAATTAAAACCGTAACATACGTGGTTCATTCTTGGGCGTGACGTCATCTATGCGATTTTTGTTGCCGCAACGGCATTTGTGGCGCGGCTTATATATGGCCTTTTAACATTACCCTCGGCGGGCCTCTGAAAAAGTCTGCCCGGCTCCCCATACCCCTTAGAACAGGGTGAGAGTTCCAATTAGCACCCTGGTCCCAAGATGATGCGGTGCTTGGTCTACAAACCAAACCAAGCCAAACCTTTTAACATTAGCGAAGGAGTAAAATCTTTGCCCCTTCGCTGTCAACATAAGAGTAACTTAGGAGCAAAATATTAAAAAGGTAAATTAGAGACCTTGAATCCATCTTTCTTCCAGGATTTGTTGTTTGTCAATCGGCTCAGTATAATTATCTATATAGTCTTTCAAAAATTGCGAGTTATCATTGATTTATATGGGGGCATGGGATTCTACGTTCAAATGACGTCACCACCCCCGAGTCGGATTCGGTCAAATCGCCGGATGACTCTACCTTCTTATAGGGCCTTGACCGCAAAGTTGTTCCGCGCAAGGTCTGTATAAATAAGGATGCGCCATATGAATAAATCCGTGACCAAGCAATCTCACGTGCAACCACTCCGGGGCTCCTCCGCTTTTTTGGACCCTAGCTTTTTTGCACGCGCCGAAACTCCCATTGGATTAACATAGGGAGTCGTGGAATCGTAATCTATAATGTAAAACGAAGTATGATGTTGAGACAAAAGCAATTATAGGGTGATGTGCTCAAATATTATTTTTTATGGTATTTTTTTTCTTCTTCACCTTCATCTTTTTCAGTAGCATGGTTCCGGAGCGAAACAGCTCCATACCAATGACAACGGTTTTTGGTGATTTTGACCCAATTTGGTCCACTTAGAGTGAACCAATCTGGATAAAACACAAAAAGGCACCGTTTTGGACCACGCCGGATCGAATAGAGAAGAAATCACGCAGATCAGTCTAATAGCCTCGGAGCATGGGCTTGCCTGCAACAGTTGTTGGTGGTTTTGTCCAATTTGGTCCACTTAGAGTAAACCAATCTGTATAAAACGCAAAACGGCACCATTTTTTACCACGCCGGATCGAATGGTGAAGAAATCATGCAGATCAGTTCCATAGCCTCGGAGTATGGGCTTGCCTGCAACTGGTTTCGGTGGTTTTGGTCCAATTTGGTCTACTTAGAATTAAAGGAAATAGCTCACCTTCGGAATTTTTTCAGAACACGATTTTATTATATATTTTAATACAGTTTCTTTTTTTCTTTTAAAAAATGGTCCTACATCGCGCCAATTCAGGACAGAAGGTTGTAAATTATTAATGTTATGGTGTGCGTTATTGGTCTGCGCACGCTCCATGCAGTGCTGGCACAGTTCAGACGGTACGGTATATCATATATGCGCCGCATTCCTTCGCCAAAAAGTCAAATATCTTCGGCTGGAGAGTCTTTTCAGCCAAGAAAAGTTACAGATAAGGATTTCTCAACACGGGCTACAAAACTGCCATTTCAGTTCAAAACCCCATGTTGAAGGTGAACTATTTGCTTTAACCAATCTGGATAACACGCAAAACGGTACCATTTTGGACCACGTCGGATTGAATGTGGAAAAAATCATGCAGATCGGTTCCATAGCCTCGGAGCCTGCCACGATTTTGGGTGGTTTTGGTCCAATTTGTTCCACTTAGAGTAAACCAATCTGTATAAAACGCAAAACGGCACCGTTTTGGAACAGGCCGGATCGAATGGTGAAAAAGCATGCAGATCGGTTCCATAGCCTCGAAACATGGGCTTGCCTGCAACGGTTTTTGGTGGTTTTGGTCAGATTTGGTCCATTTAAAGTAACCCAATCTGTAAAAAATGCTATACCGCACCATTTTGCACCATGCCGCATCGAATGGTGAAGAAATCACGCAGATCGGTCCCATAGCCTCGGAACATAGGCTTGCCTGCAAATTCGAACTACAGGATTTGATCCGATTTGGTCCATTTAGATTAGACTACAGTGGATTAAACGCAAAACTGCACCCAGTCGGACCAGTTTAAATTGAATGGTGAACAAATAACTCAGATCGGTCCAGTGGTTTCGGAGCATGGGCTTGCCTGCTAATCTGGACAGCTTTTAGACCCTCCCTATTCAATACAAATAAACATGGCTGCATTTATCATGTGACCAAGCCCTCCCTGAGCTAATGCAATACAAAATTGTTAACATTCATATTGACATACATAAAGTCAACTCCTCATATTAATTTATTACTGACCAATATTGATATATTCGTCAGTAATAAATTAATAGCTCCGCGAGACATTTCCACTTCTGAATATATAATGCAGGGTGTCTGCTATTTTTCTCAAATATGACTTGTTTATTCCCATTACATCATGATCTTTGGCCAATGGTCAAGCGTTTCCAGAGCAGGTGAGTGTCGGGTATGAGACGCCGTGTGCTGTCGTAAGATGTATTCACATGGGAGCTCGTATACACCCTGCCGGGGGAAACCGAAAGGCAGTCAGCAAGACAACCTCACAGCACAACATGTATCCCCATGCAAACATGCCAAGACACCAACAAAAGGTAGAAGCGAATGCAATCCCATGCAGCCCCTAGCAAGCATCCATGCATTCCATGCACCAACCCAGACGTGCAGCGATGCGAGGAGCATACATACAGTAATATCCTACACGCCCCCCCCCCTCCCCCTACCATCGCGATCGGGACCCGCTGGTCGAGATCGAACAAGTAATATGCGTTTCGCAGTGCTCAACGCAAAAGAAGGGCGGAAAAATAAACACCTCCAACAAAACGAAAATACCCCTACGTTAGACATTGCGAGCGCTGCCGTACGATGCATCCACTGTCTACTAGATTCCGTCAGGCGGTGCTGCTTGCCGCGGAGCTGCGGCGACAGTCTGCGCCTAGGTACAATGCGCTGTCCGATGTTGGACGCTTGAGCCACGAAGCTACGCGCCCTAACCCAACAACAACTGCCCGCTGCGACGCGGCGCCACGCGCGCGACACCAACGTCATCTGGCGGTGTGGGTGGCTGGCGAACGTCCCGCTGGTGCACCTCAGTCTCGCCACCGCTGGTCTCCGCCCTCGAGGTCTGTAGCTCCGTAGCTCCTCATCCAGAGGAAGAGACAGCTACCGGCAGACGCCGCTGCCCGTCCGCCAGGCCAGGCATAGGGTCAGGCCGCGGCGAGCCGTCGCGCGCATCCACCCGCGGGGAGTCGATGAGCTGGGGGGAGCCGACACGCAGGTCCACCGCCGGTGAGCCCCGCGGCCGCGTCGGCGAGACTCGCGGATCATATCCGGGATCGGTAGGTTGCCGCACGGCGTCAACGATGCGCCCAGGTGTCGACGGTGCGGCAGTGCGGTTGAATGTAGAAGTGTATTGACTCTGAGGTATCGTATCATGTATCCTGTGTGAGGCTGGGCGTAAGGCGGGTTCAGGTCGGGCAGGCAACAATGGAGCGGAGTGAGGACTGTGGGAGCGCGACTGTGGGATCGCGACAGCAGTCTTGTTTCCCTGATGCATGAACGGGTGGAGAAGCCTCAAGAATCGTCGGTTCCGGAGAGTGACTCTGCCACTGCCATCGATTTTGACCCGGTACTGTCGATTGTCCAGCTTGTCGACAATTACACCAGTGAGGTCCCAACGCCTTGGACCCGGGCCATGCTGGTTCTGCAGGACGACCACGTTCCCGACGCCCAAGTCGCGGAGAGGTCGAGCGTGGTGATTGTAACGGTCTACAACACGAGCGCGCAGGCGGGTGGAGCTCTGTTCTCTCAGTACCCGTAGACGTTTCCACTCTGGTCTTCCGTCGGTGGGCGTGGGGAGACCATCACGAAGCCTCCTACCAAAGATGATCTCCGCGGGCGAGTCTTCAGTTCCACCGAGGAGCGTGTTACGATATTGTAGGAGTGCTCTTGTGACTCCGTCGGTGTCCAATTCCCCTGACCTTCTCGTGTTGTCCCGAAGGAGGCGTTTTGCAGTTTTCACAGCCAGCTCGGCTCTGCCATTGCTTTGCGCATAGTATGCGGACGAGAGTCGATGCTTGACGCCCCACTGTTCCATGAAGGCGCCGAATTGTCCCCCGTTGAATGGTGGTCCACCATCAGTTTCCAGGATGCGCGGCACCCCCCAGTGTGCGAACCATCTCTTCAGGTTAGAGGGCAACGTGCGGAATGTGCCATCTGGAACTTTGACGAGATCCAACCAGCCCAGAGTATCTGTCAGCGTACACCAGGTAGTGGTGACCAGCCAGCTCACAGTAGTCGCAACATGCCATCTGGAAAGGAAACTCAGGAGTCGGCGTGTCCATCATTGGCTTCTTGGGTTGCGATGGTGACATCCCAGCGCATGTGCGACACTGGGGTCTCTTTTGGGCGATGTGGGCGTCCATGCCAGGCCAGAAAAATCGTCGGCGGGCACTGTTCTTCATCCCGATTTCTCCTTGATGAGCAGAATGAAGAGACTCGAGGACCTCGGTGCGGAGAGCGTAGGGATGAGCATCTTGTAGTCGAGGAACGGTACGGATTCCACGTGGTAGAGTTCATACCGCATGTGCCAAAAAGGTTTCAGGTGATCCGGAATATCAGTCCGGGATGCAGGGAAGTCAGACTCTATCAGGTGCGCCAGATCTGCGCAAGTTTTGTCGATGTGTGCCTCTTGTTTGACGAGTTCCCATGTGATGGCCCGTAGAGTTTCCGAAGCACACGACGTGGCAGCCGCGGATATGTCTTGCAGCATGCTAGTGTGCAGGGTATCCGCAGCGTGTGTGTCCTCGTCAGTGGGTTGCCGACGTAAAGAGCGTACAACCAGCGACTTCTCAGAATCAGGAGTGCCAGCAGAGGCGACGGCGCTCTGCGGTCCCACCGGGTATCGAGACGCAGCATCGGGAGCAGCATGATCGCCCACCGGCACATACTTCATCTGGAAGCGATACAGCAGTGATCGTTACTTCAGGCGCAAGATCCTCGGGTTCTTGATGTTCTCAAGCGACTGGTCGGAGATCTTCACGAGGGGCTTGTGGTCCACCGCCACGGTTAGACTCGGGCAGCCCATCACGAACATTCTGCACTGCTCCAATCCATAGACCAGTGCAAGCGATTCCACTTCAACAGGCGCATATCTGGACTCCGCTTCCGTGGTGAAACGGCTCCCCGCGAATACCAGCCGCCAGTGTCCAGCACCGCGATGAGGAGCTTTGTCCAGTGGGCAGCTGCAGTGTTTCTGTTGCAAGAGGAGGCCTATGCCGGACTTGCTCCAATCAGTAGAGAGGCACGTGGGTCGGTGAATCTCAAACGATTTGACGCCCTCCCGTACCTTATCCACGTTTATCTCCTTGGAATGTTCAAACAATGTGTTCAATCTATCGTCCCAGTAGAAGCGGGTCCCTTTCGCCTTGAGGAGTTCTCGAAACGGCGCCATAGTGGAGGACTGTGCGAACGCGTAAGCTACCTGGTTGATCAACCCAAACCAGCTGCGCACCCCAGTGATACTTGATGGTGTTGGAAAATCCCTGATGGCACTCAACATCTTGTCGGTTGGCCTGTAGCCGTGCTGGTCGATTGTGAAGCCGGCGAAGTTCACCGTCTGAGATCCAAACACGAACTTGTTTGGATTGAACACGACCCTATTACGAGCGCAGCGTGTGATGTACTCGAGAGTGTGCCAGAAGGACGCCTCAATGTCCTGGTCCCACAGCAGAGCGTCGTTGATACACTGCTTGACACGTGGGATGCCATCGATGATGTCGCTGATGCGACGCGTGTAGGCGTCTCCAGGCGCGTGGAAATCTTGCGGAGCCCTGAGGCAGCGATAGCGGCCGAACTCGGTTATGAAGGTGGTCGCGTCTCTGGCAGTCGGAGTGAGGAGTAGGCTATGGTAGCCGTTCCAGGTGTCAAATACTGTTTTCACAATGCGGGGCGGAACGTCCGCGACCAGGTTGTACGGGGTTGGCGTGTGGTGAGTCTCGCGCAGTGTGGAGTGATTCACCTTTTGCAGATCAACTGTTCTACGTGGTGATCCGTCACTCTTACCAGTGCCGACCATGCGCGAACACCAGATCGTCGACGTGCCTTGAGGAACAGGCTCGATTATACCGAGCTGCACATCCCGATCCAAGCCACTCTTGGTTGCATGCTTCCAGTGGTATGGAATGGGGATGGGTACATGTACATGCTGCGGGGTGGTATCCGGCTTGAACTTGATGTCCATAGGTTCCCCAGACAAGAGCGGCAGGGGTTGGTGCTCACACACGTTGAACGCACTACTGTAAAAGTGCTGCTTGATCCCTTCTTCGAGTTTGTGGCGGTTCTCCTCTGTTCGAGAGAAGGGCATCGCCGGCGGTGGGCCAGGAGCCTCGGAGCGGGTGAGACAACCACAGGAAGCTGTGTCAGGGCCCTTCGACGTGCAGGCGGATGATGTACCAGGAGCAGGAACCTGATCTGTTGGCAGGGGGCCAGGGAACTCAGGATGGACCAACTGTAGGTCCCGAAGAGCGCTCTCAGACAGATAGAACCCGCTGGTGTTGCTGGTGATGTACACCACCTGTCTTGTGACGTGGTCCCCCCGTGCAATTCGAACCATGAGCGTGCCGATTATCTGGAGACCGTCGCCTGTGACCCCTTGGATCCTGTGTGTCGTCCTCAGCATGTAGTGTCGCGGGCACCTCAGTAGTGTCAAGATATCAGGTCCACTTGTGCACGTCATGGCGCCAGTGTCTGCGCATGCCACGTGATGAACGTCATTCATCATTCTTGCCTTCGCCCAAGGACGTGATGTGCCTGCCAATATTTTCATGAGCTGCGTGCATGACTGTGAGCTTGACTTTCACCTCTGGGTGGCTCTTCGGCGAGCTGTTCACAAATCTTCCATCCTGCCACTCCTGATGGGGGATCTTGTTCGTACCCGCAGGCGAGTGGTCCTCCGTCCAGGTCTGTGGCCAGCCCTGCGAAAAGCAAAAGCTGACTTCTCCCTCTTCCCGTGGCTCAGCATGTGCCTGAGCTGAGATTTCGTCCTGGCTTCGGCCTGGAGGTCGCGATGGAGGGTCATAGCTGGACCGGCACACCTTCGCATGATGGTTGGACCTACCGCACTTTCGACACGTCTGGCCTCTCGCGGGGCACCGCTCGTGCTGCCATCGGGACGAGGTCTCGTGTGGTGTGCCACCACACTATCAGCACGGTAACACCTACTCCCTGGTGTGAGGTGCAGTGATGTGCGCGCGATCTCTCCGTTCACGTTGATACTGCGACTTCTGCGCTGCAGCCAAGTCGGCCGTGCTGGGTGAGCTCTCTGAAGACAGCTTGAGTCGACTGGTGTCCGCTGCCTCCATGGTCCGCGCCTGGTAGATCTCCTTGAACGAGGAATACTTGTCCGAGTCTGTCAGGATGCGGTTCTGATGGTCTTTGTCATAAAGACCGACAATCATCTGGGTTCGTAGTACGTCCTCCTCGTAACTGACCGATCCTGGTGTCAGCGACTCTGCTGTGGGCTGGTGAGCCATGACAGAGAAGGGGCAAAGTGAGGCTTTGGACCGTAGTCGTGATACAAACTGTGTCACGTCCTCCCCTTGCGACTGGCATAGCGAGTGAAACTGGCGCCTGTGAACTTCCACGCTGAGACCCCTGACTGTAACCTCCCTGATCTGGTCCAGCAGCTGTACCTCGGAAAAGCTGTTGAGGTCACTTCCAGCCATGTGAAACAGTTGTTTCTCCAGTTCTGGGGAGCAGGTTGATATCAGTTCATCTCGGACTTCGTTGGGTGATGTGATGCCACACCTCTTCTTGTACCACACCTCTTCTTCCACTGGAACAGAAACAGTCGCCAGTCATCATCAGACGTGTCAGACTGGATTGAATGACGAGGGGGTTTTTGTGTTCTGATAGTGCCCGAGTGTTCATTTCCATGTGACTGAAGTAGTGTTTCCAGTTGTTCTTGTGTTAGAGTGATGAGGACAGGTTGCTGAGCAGTAGCACCAGCTGCTACATGAGCAGGCGTTGTCATTGATAAGCAGTAGACGTTGCAGTAGCTCCACCAGCCTGAAGTCTAAGCGGGTGAGAAGTCGTTAACCTAGTAGCTTTTTGCTACCGACCGCGCCATGTCGGGTATGAGACGCCGTGTGCTGTCGTAAGATGCAGGGCCGGCGCCACAGGGGGAGGGGGGGGGGGGGGGGCAGGAGGGGCAGCTGCCCCTCCAACCGCCAGCTGGGCCCTTCTCGGCCAGCCTGGCGGGCGGACGAGCTGAATGTTCTCTCAGACTGTCTCGGGGTGCCATGAAGCAGCGCAAGCTCAACTCTGTGGCAGTCTGCCAAGTGCCATGTCCATCAGGAGACGCGCGAGGTTCCTGATCGGGATATAGCGCGAATATGCGTCCCTGAACGGTGTTCGTCGTTCCACATTCGGAACGTTTTGATGTCATCTGAGATCAGGCACATAGCCAAGGGGGCGGCGGGTGCGCCCCCCCCCCTGGAGGCCCCTTTTCGGCGCGCTGCGCACGCCGAAAAGGGCCGACGAGACCGCGCGAAGCGCGATATCATGGGCTCTTTACCACGCGAAGCGTGGTATTTAGAGAGTTAGAGCACTTCAGAGGCCCTTTAGGGCCACCAGGGCCCTCTCTGAAAGACCAGAGGGCCCCTCGGACGTTCAAAAGAGCCCTGTGCATATCAAAGGGCCCCCTGTCCAGACCGAAAGGCCCCTGAGCGGGTCAGAGGGCCCCCTGAACACGTCAAATGGGACCCCTAGATAGCACAGAGGGCCCATGGGCAGGTCGAGAGGCCCCTGAGCATGTCGGCAGGGCGACAAAGCAGCCAACGCAGTCCATTGCTAGGTCATAAGGCCCCCTGAGCAGGTTGGAGTGCTCCTGGACAGACCAGAGGGCCCCTGGGAAGTTAAAAGGGCCCCTGTGCAGGTCAGAAGGGCCCCTAACCAGACAGAAAGGGCCTCTAGGTGGGTCAGAAGGGCCCCTGAACATGCAAAATGGACCCCTAGTCAGCTCGGAGGGGGCCCGGGGCATGTCGGAGGGCCCTCGGAGCATGTCGCAAGGCGACAAAGCAGCCAGCGCAGTCCGACCAGAAGAGTCGCTGGGCAGATCGGAGGGTCTCCTGGGCAAGTCAGAGGGGCCCCTGGCTAGACCGAAAGGGTCCCTGGGCCGGTCGGAAGGGCCCTTGAACATGCCGGATTAGTTCCTAGCCAGACTGGAGGGGCCCCTGGCAGGCACGTAGCCAAGGGGGGCGGCGGGTGCAGCCGCCCCCTCCCCCTGTAGGCCAGGGGAGGGGGCGTTTTTTTCATTCTTTTTTTTTCGGCGCGCGAGGCGCTTTTCGGCGCGCGAGGGCCCTTTTCGGTGCGCGCAGCGCGCCGAAAAGGGCCGACGAGACCACGCAAAGCGCGGTATCATGTGCTCTTTACCACGCGAAGCGTGGTCTTTAGAGAGTTTAGAGCGCTTCAGAGGCCCTTTAGGGCCGCCAGGGCCCTCTCTGAAAGACCAGAGGGCCTCTTGGACGTTCAAAAGGGCCCTGTGCATGTCAGAGGGGCCCCTGACCAGACCGAAAGGGCCCCTGAGCTGGTCAGAGGGCCCCCTGAACACGTCGAATGGGCCCTAGCCTGCACAGAGGGGCCCCTGGGCAGGTCGAGACCCCTGAGTATGTCGGCAGGGCGACAAAGCGGTCAGCGCAGTCCCTTGCCAGGTGATAAGGGTCCCTGAGCAGGTTGGGGGTCCCTGAACAGACCAGAGGGCCCCTGGGAAGTTACAAAGGCCCCTGTGCAGGTCAGAGGGGCCCCTGACCAGACCGAAAGGGCCCCTAGGTGGGTCAGAAGGGCCCCTGAACATGCCGAATGGGTCCCTAGTCAGCACGGAGGGGCTCCAGGGCAGGTCGGAGGGCCCTCGGAGCATGTCGCAAGGCGACAAAGCAGCCAGCGCAGTCCCTTGCCAGGTCGGAAGGGCTCCTTAGAAGGCTGGAGGGCCCCTGGAGAGACCAGAGGGCTCCTGTAAAGTTCAAAGGGCCCCTGTGCAGATCGGAGGGGCCCCTGATCAGACCGAAAGGACCTCTGGGCTGGTAAGAAGGGCCCCTGAACGTGCTGAACTGGCCCCTAGCCAGCACGGAGGGGCCCCAAGGCAGGTCAGAGGGCCCCTTGAACATGTTGGCAGGGCGACAAAGCAGCCACCGCAATTAGACCAGAAGAGTCGCTGGGCAGATCGGAGTGGCTCCTGGGCAAGTCAGAGGGGCCCCTGGCCAGACCGAAAGGGTCCCTGGGCCGGTCGGAAGGGCCCTTGAACATGCCCGATGAGTTCCTAGCCAGACTGGAGGGGCTCCTGGGCAGGTTGGAGGGGCCCCTGAGCATGTCGGCAGGGTGACAAAGCAGCCAGTGCAATCTCTGGCCAGGTCGGAAGGACCTCTGGACAGGCCGAATGGCCCCGTGACACACAAGAGGGGCTTCTTGGAAGGTCAGAGGAGTCCCTGGTCAGACCGGAAGGACCAAAAGCACATAGATATCCTAGATGAAGATTAAATACAAAGAGGACTTACTCCACAATAAAACAAAAATTAAAAGCGGAGCTTTCGGGTATATTGTAACACCCTTCGTCAGGACCCGAAAGCTCCGATTTTAATTTTTCTTGTAGAGTTAGCCCTCTTTGTATTTAATATATATCACCCACTCCACATCATGTCTTTTCGCTTCGCGGATCCCAGATGAGTCCCTGAACACGAACAGGTCGGAAGGGCGTTGAAAATGTCGGAGGGGCCCTAGACGATCTGAAGAGACCCTGAGCCTTTCAACAGTAAGAATGCAGTTGTCCAGGGAATAAAACTCAAAATTTTCGCGCCGCTCCGCGGCACAATTGAACTACAAAGTCAATTATATACGGGTTAGAAAAAAACGGCCCGTTTCTCGGCGCATTTATGTGTTATGTTGCTACTTTCCTATATAATTGGGCAAAATAGTTCACTTTAGCACTTTTTTACCGCACTTTTAAACGCACAATATAGCATTTTTAGAGGTCCGCACCATACGCAATGTGACGCATTGATGAGAAATCATATCCAGGGCATTAGACTCAAAATTTTCGCGCCGCTCCGCGTCGCAACTTGTTTAAGAGTTCCAGGTCTTGAGCTTAAAAATATTCCAAGTTGGTATAGCTGATTCCAAATTGGTGTCGCTGGTTCAGTTGATATGTCAGTCTGCTAACTCAAGCTCCTAAAAGTTGTCATGGCCCATGCCATTCCTGTCATACTGCATTTTCCATCCTAGTAACGTGCCTTTTCATCCGTTTTGTTTGGCCCTTTCAACGCTTGGAAAGGGGCCCTTTCAACGTTCGGGTAGGGGTCCTTTCGAGGCACCCCCTGGACGAAATCCTGGCTACGAGCCTGTCTGAGATGATAGCACCGACAGAAAATGTGACGACTAGTAAATTCCTTCTGGTAACTAGTGAACTATAGTAAACATCCTTCGTACATGTCGCAAGAAACGACAAAGTTATAGTTGATTACTTAGTCACATTGAGTAAAAACTTGAACTGTGTGACGCCAAAATGCCACTTGAAAATAGAGGCTGTGATGCTCTATTTAAAGTGTTCAAGTTATCATAAATAAATGGCAATCCGTGTGGGGACGAGAAAGACGGAAATGATATTACATATACATTACATTATATTGCAGGCTGGGTGGGCCCTTTTGGCCAAGGGCCCTTTTTCTGGAAAAGCTGCCCCCCCAACCGAAAATATGTGGCGCCGGCCCTGGTAAGATGTATTCACAAATCACATGGGAACTCGTATACACCCTGCCAGACGCACAATGGACGTAACGAGTTACGTAGGGCCCATGCCAGGCCTGATAGGGCCCATTCCAGGCCTGAGAGGGCCCTCAAAAGGGTTCTTCCTCCTTATCATAGGGCTCTCTGACAGACTAGGAGGGTCCTTGTATTGTGTGAGAGGGCTTTGGATCCACTTCTCTCATGGTATTTTACATCAACATAAAATGACGCGCCATTTATATCTGAAATACAAAGTTTGCATCACAAATTTATTGAGGTTAAGGTACTTTAAGAATGTTAATTCAACAACAGATCACTGTTCACTTTGTTTTCTAACGCCGAAATAATTGTTATCTCTGAAATCCTACAGTTATCACATGTCAGTTCACTCAGTTTTAAATGGTTCGAGCGCGAATACTTTCTCCCACTAGCAACGACTTGACAACACATATCAATCCAGGCCGTATCAATCATACGGATTTCCTTCCGCGCTGATGTATAGATCCTCAAATGTGTTGATGAATAGAGTGAGGACTGTGATTGGTAAGGATACTGGTCCACATACTTGATACTAGCACTAGCTACTAGCAGCTCACAAGTTACTCTGGGAGTGTCACATATGCAATTTCTCCAAATGACTGTTTAGACCAGTTAGCTTGAAAATTCGATCCGCACTTTTTATTAATTTTATGTGCAGTTTCAGGGCGGTTTGAAAGGGTATTATAAGTTATAACCATGTTTAATATACACGTTTCAAGATTCAAGGAGTTGTGCTACAATATTAATGACGTCATATTAGACTGTAGACTGTCAAAGACAAGCTACTTTTCAGTCTGTTGTACCATCAGCTGACTACTTTTCTTCCATTAGGAACCTCAAGAACAACATAAACTGGGTATAAACTGGGGAGTTGAATTACTGAACTAATACCAATTTTTTGGACTTATCGAATGACATTAAAGGAAATAGTTCACCTTCGAAACATTTCTCAGAACACGATTTTATTATATTTTGTAATACAGTTTCTTTTTTTATTTTCAAAAATGGTCCTACATCGCGCCAATTCAGGACAGAAGGTCGTAAATTATTAATTTTATGGTGTGCGTTATTGGTCTGCGCATGCTCCCTGGCAGTGCTGGCACTTTCAGACGGTACGGTACATCATATATGCGTCGCATTCCTTCGTCAAAAAGTCAAATATCTTCGGCTGGAGAGTCTTTTCAGCCAAGAAAAGTTGCAGATAAGGATTTCTCAACACTGGCTACAAAACTGCTATTTCAGTTCAAAACCCCATGTTGAAGGTGAACTATTTCCTTTAAGTATAATGGCGCAAAAAAGTGTTACAATCCAACAAGTGTCACAGTACAACATTCTGAAGTAAGTCAAAATGCATGAGTGATGTCAAAGTGTTAACTTTGAAGTGGCGGCTAGGGTCGGTGCCAATTGAAAAAGTAATAATGTTAATTATCTTTGTCACATTATAAAGGAGGATGCTAGAATTCAGATGATGTTGACATTGCACGGCAGAACATTGTGCACAGCTGTGGTGGAAGTATTTTTTTTTTAGGAAAGATACTATGAAGCGTTTTGTTGTGAGTTATCACAAGTCACAACATCCTGGAGCGATTTAATGGTTTGTCAAAATGTGAGAACAAAAATGTAGGGGGGGGGGGAAGCGTCAGCAAAAACTGTTGCTGGGGTGGAGGTAACAAATAGTTCGAACAACTGAACACTGATTTATAGTTGTTTGTCAGGGAAAATTTGAGGGATAATCCCCCTGGCTCAAGAATGTTGACGCCCCCGTGGCGGAGCCCCTGCATTTAAGGAGTAAAACCCCTGGACCTCTGAGCGATTGCCTTTCCGGTACATAGTCATAGTATAGTGGTAAGTCTGATGAGCTTGGCAACGGCAAGCTTCATCAATATTATTTTTGGATACAATGAGGTCTGAGGTGACGTTCATAATTTCAGTGTTAGGAATGCCCTAACGGCATTGCGATGATTAATATTCTTGGCTTAGCCAATCAGTAGTGAAATCCTCTGACATTTAGTGGTGCTTTACCAGAAATCAGATGCCGCAAACATCCCAGTCTTAAATGGCGCAGCCAGTCAGGATTTTGAAGTGAACGCAGCTTGTCTAGATCTAGTCATATTCATCTCATATTTGGACGTCATTGGCTATAATCAATCCTATCCTGATCGGACATGTGGCATGACAACGCTGCATCACAGTGTCTACATTGAGCTGCATCTTAGCGATCCTAAAAATATTTATATCAATGTAACCACTAACCAGTTCATAGTTATGTATTAGCCAGGTTTAGCTCAACATCATTTCATACTGCTAGTGACTGAAACCGCTAGCTCCTATATACCTTTCTTTTTCTAACAGATGGTTTATCATTGGCAGGCTTTCAGCCAATTAAAACATTCCATTGCTTGGTCACAACAGTTTGGAATATGTGTTGAATTGTATTGAAGTTGAACGCGACAAGTTACAAAATATTACATTTTGTGGTTTGGGTTGGCAGTGGGGGAGTTACATGTCTGTGTGACACACCCTTGTAAAACGCTGGTGGATGGTTGGTTTAATTGAATTATACTAATGCGAAAGATATCAATATCGTATCATAGTGTATTGACTGATATATTATAAATGCAGTGTTCCTACTGCACTCTGCAGTCTGCAGTCTAGTGTCTATCTGACTGAGCAAAATTGTGTAAGTAACAAAAGGCCAGGAATTATTACTTTAACTCGTAACCGTAAGTACCTATTCAGTATTCATGAATACAGCACACCGGTTAGTGTTTTACAACCTGCTAGACTGCTATCAGTATTGACTATTGAGCTTGTTGATTGGTTTGGCAACTCAATTTTAATTAACATCTGTTTTACTTTTCAGCCCAGCTCAAGAACCAACTTCAAATAATGAAGACGCCCCCGTGGCGGAGCCCCTGCATTTAAGGAGTAAAACCCCTGGAGTAAAACCCCTGGCACTTAACCATTGTGGCGAGTTGTGCCTGATTAGTATACCCAAGTCCCGTAGCAGGCATTGTTAATGACGTCACTGGTGCCATTCTTGTGTAGCATTGCAAAATATATCTGACTTTGAGTTGAAAGCTAATTAAAGACTTCTGTTGATGAGTTGGAGTTTAACAGGGTCAAGACGTGTTTCAAGACCTCCTGAATAGTGCTTCGTATCTCTGAATCTAGAACATGTAGAAGTATTTAACCTATCTCTTAACGTAATTTGAACATTTTAATGCAACTGGCCAAATTTTCTACTTTGCGTACCTTGTCATCATCAAGGTATTGTGTGTTTAAAAGAAGATGAATTTCGATATTTTTAGAGATTGTCATTTTTCGTCGGTAAGCCCAGATCAGAAAACGTCGCTTGATTTTTCTTTTAAAAACCCGCGCGGAGATATCAGCCACACTTCTCTGATTGTGATTTACGTAAACATTGTTACGTAGGTAAACAGTGATTTACGATAGCAAGAAGTGGAAGTAAGCGAGAGCGTCTCATTTATAGAACTGGTTATAATTGAGTGTAAAACTTTGCCAACGAAGCGATGAAGACAGCGATCCTGCTTAGCCTTCTTGTGGCATCATTGTCACACCGACAGTGCAACTGTAATCTTGTACGTCCACGGAACGACCCGGTGTTAACATTCCGCTCACTGGCTGCCAGTCACTTCTGTCGTCGATTCGTGCCGATGAGGAGTATCCGCAGCTCCAAAGACCGGCCATATTTGCCAGTGTTGCTGCTCCTACTGTCCGGCGACGTGGAACTGCACCCGGGACCGGACTCAGGCTCTGTAAACATGTGCCAGTCGTGCGCGAAGAAGAATCCCAGGAAACGGACCATTCAGTGTGAGCGTTGCCATTCGTATTGGCACCTGTCCTGTGTTCACCTGACGAAGATGCAAGCGGAGGCTCTCGTTCACTGGTGGTGCTCCGGGTGCTTACACAATGACAGTTTCCCGAACCTCGCACCAATCTCAAGTCAGCCGATCAGCACAGCTCCGGTCATTGCAGGCGTCGACAGATGCATGGCCAGTGTTCTTGCCGAGCTGAAACGAAGCAACCGAATTATTCCCAGGATCCCAAAGGGTGTTAGGATCCAAGCAGCCGAAGCCTTAACAAAGTTGATAGACTCTGCCGTGGAGATGAAATCAGAAGCTGCGTGGTTTCGACTGTTCCAATTCCCCCAGATCGCCCTGTCTATGCCGGCACGTGAGAGCCGTGCAAGGGATGATGTGTCACTCACCACCAAGATTAAGAGGCAGATTGTGCGGTACATGGAAGAAGACGCCATTGAGATGCACACGCAGGCACAGAACTGTAGCCGGCGAGCGCCGGGAGGGCGACGGCGACGGCAGCAGTCGGAGGGTGAGGCGCTGAGGAAGCGTGTGGGCGCCAAGCTTTCGGACGGCGACGTGAAGGGCGCCCTCCGTCTCCTGACCTCAGACGACACCATAGCTCTCCCGTCTGACGAGAACATCGCCTGTCTCAAAATAAAGCACCCAGATGCTCCCGCTGACCTGGATTTACCGCCCGGTCCGGACCAGGAGGTGGAGCTGCCAGCACAGGCGTCCGAGGCGGACATCACAGCGGCCATTGGCAGCTTCAATGCCGGCTCCAGCGCCGGGCTGGATGGCCTGCGGCCCGCACACCTTAAGGACCTCATTAGCAGATCGGCAGGTGAGGCCGGGGTGCGCTTAGTTGCTGCGCTCACGGCACTCGTCAACCAGGCCATTCTTGGAGAGCTGCCGGCTGTCGCGCGGCCCGCCTTCTTTGGAGCTACGCTAACTGCGCTTAGAAAGAGCGACGGGGGCCTCAGGCCGATAGCGGTCGGTTCTGTATTCAGGAGGTTAGCCACCAAGGTCGCGCTCAAGTCCCTCACCGCAGAACTCGGCCAACAGCTGCGGCCAGTACAGCTTGGCTACGGTACTGCAGGTGGGTGTGAGGCAGCCGTCCATGCATCCAGGCGATTCATGGAGAGAATGAGCGGCGAAGAGGCCTTAGTGAAAATCGACATGAAAAACGCTTTCAATACAGTGCGACGCGACAGCTTTCTCCGAGCCGTACGGGAGCGAGCGCCTGGGCTGTTCCGTCTACTATGGCAAGCCTACTCTGAACCGACGCCGCTTTATTATGGCAAGGTCAGGATCCAGTCTGCTACCGGCCTCCAGCAAGGGGATCCCTGTGGTCCAGCGGTCTTTTCTCTGACCATTGACGCTGCAGCTAGAGAGGTGAAGTCGGCCTTCAACATGTGGTATTTGGATGATGGGTCCATCGGAGGAAAGACCGACACCGTCTTCCGTGACCTCGAACAGCTTATACCAGCCATGTCAGCGAGAGGACTCGTCGTCAATCCCGCAAAATGTGAAATTATCCTGCCTGAATCCTGTACTGAACACCAGAAGCGGACAACCGTGGAGCACCTTCATAAACTCATTCCAGGAGCCGCCGTAGTGGGGCAGTTTGAGGCCAGGATGCTGGGAGCACCGATGACGGACACAGCTGCCGAGCGTGTAATGGCGGAGAAGCAGAGGGACCTGGAGCGGATGGTGGACCGGCTCCAGCACGTAGATGCACATTCGGCCTTCTATCTGCTGCGGAATTGTCTATGGATCCCGAAGCTCCAGTACATTCTCCGGTCGGCCCCTGTGTATAGGCGGCTGGACCTCCTGCAGCCTCTGGACGAGACGCTCCGCGCCGCGATCTGCAGCATTACCAATGTCAACTTCGGCCATGGCAGCTGGACACAGGCAGTTTTACCGACTAGGTATGGCGGACTTGGCCTCAGACGCACTCAAGACCTCGCACTTCCCAGCTACGCAGCGTCTTTTCACCAGTGTATGCAGCTGGTGATGACGATGCTGCCCGGAACGCTACACGCCAGCCTGTCAGCGGAACGAGCGGTGGTCGCGACAGACTGGGGGAACACGGCCGAGTCGGCGGAGCCTCCAGCTGGCGACGCAGCACGCAGTCAGCGCGCCTGGGACTCAGTGCTTGCCGACAAAGTGCGCAGTCGTCTGTTGTCCGACAGCAACCAGCTGGAACAGGCCCGTCTCCTAGCAGCTGCGACGCCGGAGAGCGGAGCCTGGTTGCATGCGCTGCCCTCGGCCAGCCTGGGCACCCTGCTGGACCCGCCCACCCTCCGAGTCGCCATTGCGCTGCGCGTCGGCGCCGAGGTCTGCCAGCCGCATCAGTGCCGTTGTGGATCACCGGCGGATAGCTTGGGCCACCACGCCCTGACATGTCGTCTGAGCGCGGGACGTCATCCCCGCCACACTGCGCTCAACGACGTGATCAGGCGTGCCCTGCAGACCGCCGGCGTGCCATCACTCCTGGAGCCCACCGGCATCGATCGTGGTGACGGTAAGCGGCCGGACGGCATGACGATTTTCCCATTTACTGAAGGGAAGTCGTTAGTGTGGGACGCCACCTGCGTAAACACTTACGCAGCGTCTCATCTGCCGGCCACCGCCGCCGCCGCCGGCGCCGCAGCCAGGGATGCCGAGGAAAAGAAATTACGGAAGTACTCCGGGCTCGCTGATAGGTTTAAAGTCCAGCCGGTCGCTTTTGAAACTAGTGGCGCCTGTGGCCCGGAAACTAGCCGTTTCGTGAGGCAACTAAGCACCCGACTGATTAGCGTGACTGGCGACCCGCGCGAGCCGTCCTGGCTAAGACAGAGGTTGGCACTGGCCGTCATCCGAGGCAATGCGGCGAGTGTGCTCTACACGATGGCAACTCCAGCGGCAGAAACGACCAACTTTTCCACAAGTCAGGGGGACCAGGGACTGGTGACATCTTCTTCCCCAGCCGGGGCTCACTCGCCACTGACGCCAGAACCTCCATTGCGATCGTCCAGTGAGCCCGCCGATGACCTATCTTCGCCACCGCCGCAGCTGCAGCTGACGCCGCCACCGCCTCGACTACTTCCACAAATCAGGGTGGCCACGAATTCGTCGTCAATGAAGCCCAAATCTACTTCGCACCTGCTCAGCGAATCCGCATCGATACCGACTCCGCCTGCTGCACACAAACGGCCACCTCCGCCCGCAGCCCAAGGACTGCTGCCATCGCCGCCTTCGCCGCAGTCTCCTGCACAGGAGCCAGCTACGGAGACGGAGGCCGTGCCGCATTTACAGCATTCTGTTGCCCACGATCTCCTGCCGCCGCTTCCACCACTACCGATTGCTGCTCCCGAACTGCTGCCGTCGCCACCGGAGACTGCACCGCCTTCGCCACAGTCTGCCCCCAACGGACTGCTGCCGCCGCCTCCACCTTCACCGCTGCCGACTGCTGCTCTCGAGCTGCTGGCGCCGCCATTTCCACCACCGCAGCTGCCGAGTGTGCCGCCGCCACCGCCACTTCCACCACCGCAGCTTCCGAGTGTGCCGCCGCCACCGCCACTTCCACCACCGCAACTGCCGGGCATTCCGCCGCCACCGCCACCGTTGATGCCACATTCTTCGCCACCGCGAGCTTTATCTTCAGGCAGTTTGAAGACTGTTCATGCTCGCAGTGACCTACTGAAGGCCATCCGAGACGGCATCTCCCTGCGCAAGGTGGACCTGGAACAGGTGGAAAGGGACAGCAGCTTTCCAAAAGCCAAGGCGGCGCACGTCGCTACCGTGGCCTCTATCTTGGCGCGCCGTGTGGCGATTGAGGTGTCCGACTCGGACTCAGACGCCGACTCGGACGATACAGAGTGGACTGGCACCTAGCGGAAGTGTCCTATTATCGATTATTTCTAAATAGACTAGATACCAGTGATTGACAATTGTACTCGTGAATGTTCTACTCATGTTTTTTTTATCAAATGTCGATTTCTATGACAATTGCAATGCGAGTGAAATGAACCGACTAATTAATTATTTGTAATTAGCATCAAGTTTAATATATGGTTTCTCAACAAAAACTTCAAATAAGCCTCACCTATTTCATATTTGCATCCTCTCATATAGGACCATTCAAATCCATAGCAATTAACAATAGTGGTAAAGTAAAGATGCGTACCTGTGCTGGTGCAAAATAATAATAATAATAATAATTATTCTTCTTATTATTATTAGTATTATTATTGTTATTAGGAACATATATATTTGAATATAGCTTACAATGCAGCTGGATGCAGTACATATTTATGCCAATGCAATATTCATTCATGTGCCTTGATCCAGAGTAAATAAAAATAAAAGTGTTTACATATATGATATAATATTCTAATGAGTTTTTGCAAGTCAAATACATTTGAATCAAAGTCGTTAAGTTAGTTGAACTTGAGGTCAAAAATGAGTCGACCCAAGCAATTTTCACATGAGTTAAAGTTGAGTCGACTAAACAAAAGTAAAATCCCACTTGAGTCAGAGTTGAGTCAGGGGTAAAAGCAAATGAGTCAAAGTTGAGTCGACTCAAAAAATTGTCCCCCTTGCTTGAGTCAGAGTTGAGTCAGGGGTAAAAGCAAATGAGTCAAAGCTGAGTCAACTCAAACAAAATATTTCCCTGCTTGAGTCAGAGTTGAGGCAGAGTCCCTTCGTAAATGAGTCAGAGTCGAGTCAGTCTAAAAAATCTGAGTCGAGCACAACCCTGGTCGGAGCGCCACCTATCGACGTGACGCGACGCACTGTGTTTTCCTGGTGCGGCCGCTTGGTGGCGCACATGCCTGTGTGCGGCTGGCTCCGACCAGCGGTGGCGTGGTTGAAGCGCCGCGTCAACTGAGTCACGCAGGGTTGGGACGACATCGCCGATGACGCTGCTCTGCGGGACCAGATCAGCTACGTCGCCCGCCGACTGGCCAGCGAGGACCCGGCTCACGGCCGTTGGTGTGTGAGCGGCGACCGTGCCGTGGTTTGGACGGACGCCAGTTCGGTCGCCGCCGGGGTCGTGCTGCAGACACCCGATGAAACCACGATCGAGGATGCATGCTGGCTGAGACGTGACGAAACCACACACATCAACATGGCCGAGCTGGACGCTGCAGTTCGAGGCATCAACCTGGCTGTCGCTTGGAGTATGAAGACGGTCGCCCTGCGTACCGACTCAGCGACGGTCCATCACTGGAGCAGCGACGGTCCATCACTGGATCAGCGACGGTCCATCACTGGATCAGCGACGGTCCATCACTGGAGCAGCGACGGTCCATCACTGGATCAGCGACGGTCCATCACTGGATCAGTGACGGTCCATCACTGGATCAGCGACGGTCCATCACTGGATCAGTGACGGTCCATCACTGGAGCAGCGACGGTCCATCACTGGAGCAGCGACGGTCCATCACTGGATCAGTGACGGTCCATCACTGGATCAGTGACGCCCTGAGCGGGCGGGCGCGACTCCGAACGAAGGCGCACGGGGAAATGTTGATACGGCGGCGCGTTGACATCATCAGGCAGCTGGTGGATGAGCTGGGCATTTCCCTGTCTGTGACGCTGGTGCGCTCAGCGGAGAATGTGGCGGACAGCCTGACGCGAGTGCCCTCTGAGTTGCTCTTCAGTGACGCTACTGACGTGCCGGAGCCTGTGGGCGCCGCAGCGGTGACAGGTGACGAGGGTGACGCTGTGTGTGTGTGAGTGCACCCGTGGACCGGAATGCCGTCACTGACGTGCACGTCAGAGCGGGGCATCCCGGGATCCGGCGGACGCTATTCTTTGCGCGACGAGAGATCTCCCGGGCCGTCACAAGAGCGCAGGTGTGGGAGGTAGTGATGGCGTGTGACGTGTGCCGTGCGGTGGACCCAGCGCCCGTGACGTGGCGCCCCGGGTCGCTGGGTGTGAAGGAGACGTGGTGGAGGCTGGCAGCCGACATCACTCACTACCGGGGCCAGTCCTTCCTCTCAGTCATAGACTGTGGGCCGTCTCGGTTCTGCCTGTGGCGCCCTCTGCGGTGATCCGATTCGGCCAGTGTCGTCGCTCAGCTGGAGCAGGTGTTTTCTGAGCGAGGCGCGCCTGAGGAGCTTCTACTCGACAACGACACCGCCTTGAGAAGCCGCGAGTTCGCCCTCTTCGCTGCCCGCTGGCGTGTTCGGCTGCGTTTCTGAGCAGTGCACTGACCCAGTGGGAACTCTATAATGGAGTGGAACTGTAACGTTGGTTACATTTCCTCGTTCTGGAACTACGGCTAAATTTTCCACCTCTCAGCACCTGAGCCCGTGCGGGCCCGGCCACGTTAGCACGAGCACCGTCGGCCATGTTTCAGGAAGCGAAATCACTAGCCGGCCAGCCCCGCCGCCCAACAGCAGAGTAAACACACCGGCGGGTCGTTTTCACACACGCCACTTCGCACCGCTTCACCTCTTCACACCACTGCCGGAAAAGCCAGTGCCCGGTGGTCGGGACTGCGGGGCGATGGCCTCTGAACTCCGGAATGCCAGCCAGCTGAAGACGGTGACAGCCCGCGAGCAGACCGGAGGGACAAAGGCAGTCGCACCGGCAGGGGGACCAGGGGCGGTCGCGCCGTCAGAAGGGCCAGGAGAGTCGCACCGTCAGGAGGACCAGGAGCGGTCGCGCCATCAGGAGGGCCAGGAGCGGTCGCGCCGTCAGGAGGGCCAGGAGCAGTCGCGCCATCAGGAGGACCAGGAGCAGCCGCGCCGGCAGGAGGACCAGGAGCAGTCGCACCGTCAGGAGGGCAGGACAACATGGCCAGGAGGATCCAGAAAGGAAGTGGAGCTGGAAATGCGCGCCGGGGAGATGGGCCGGGCTCGTTAAGAGTGCAGTGGTGTCCGCCCATTTAAACTGATGGAGCGGACGAGTGACTGAGTGAACGTTGAAACAGGCGCTATGATTCGGAGCGGCGACTATCAAGGCATCATCCGGGTTGCACCTGTCATCTGTCACAGTAAGGCCGCTGCTCATTTCCCCACCCGCGCAATATCCGAATATCCACGGTCTGTCACCCTGCGTCGTACCTACGGTCGTGTGCTCCAATAGGCGATCTGAGGCAGTGAGGGATCTCGGGCGGGAGGGACAGAACGGGGCAGCCGGCCGGGATCTAATGACCCAGGGAAGGGATCTTTACCATGAGGAGGGGAGGGGTGAAGTGTGGATTTTGAGGAGTGGCGGGGACGGGGGTGTTATGGACTAGTTGATGGTGTGACGGACCAGCAGAGGGGCCGGGGGAAATATGCGTCACGGGAGGGATGTAAATAAACCGCGTGACGTAGCTATTAATATGACATGTAACCGTACAGGTGGGGGGCGTAATACAAATGAAGGATTACAGAGACAGATTGTGTCATTGAACTGAACGGAGTTATGATCGATGAGCCACAAGGTGTGATGGGGTCGGAACAGGGTTGGCGTGCCCGAAGTTTTAGGTAAATCTTGGTTTTAATTATTTTCGTTGAATGTGTACGAACCGAGTGGTAAGCTCATTGTCAGTCGCACGTTTGATTTGAGAGTAGCTGTTAGCAAGCTATCGGCAGGTTCAAAGTTTGTATATGATGCTTCTATATAAAACATTTAAATCTGTAACTTAACTAACTTAACTGTAACTCAACGTTTGTAAGGAGATATCTCATTTATCCAATTATCTTACGCCTGAATAAATTGTTCACGGCGATGCAGGTATTGGCACCGGTTCCGCGATGCAGTATCGTGTCATTTAAAGATGACAGAGCTATGACATCACAGCGATGGCCGCTGTATGACGCGGCCTTGCTCAGTGACGGGTCCGCCGCGGACGGCGGCGGTGATGGCGGCTAATTGACACCAGCTGGTATAACGCGGCGGACGGAGGGGAGTCGGCTCGGGCGCATAAACACTGTGAGACGGACAATGAAGTTGTAGATATGTTTCGAAGAGTTAAAGTTTTAGATGTTTTCAGTTACCGGGAATTATACGCGGAATTGTTGAAAATGGATATAGATAATGACGGACTAGCCAATGGCCCTAACATGAGTTTACCTGGGATAATACTAGCGACGTACACACACACACACACACACACACACACACACACACACACACACACACACACACACACACACACACACACACACACACACACACACACACACACACACACACACACACACACACACACACACACACACACACACACACACACACACACACACACACACACACACACACACACACACACACACACACACACAACACACACGCACGCACGCACGCACGCACGCACGCACGCACGCACGCACGCACGCCTGCACGCACGCACGCACGCACGCACGCACGCCCGCACGCACGCACGCACGCACGCACGCACGCGCTCACGCTCACGCTCACGCTCACGCTCACGCTCACGCTCACGCTCACGCTCACGCTCACGCACACACACACACACACACACACACACACACACACACACACACACACACACACACACACACACACACACACACACACACACACACACACACACACACACACACACACACACACACACACACACACACACACACACACACACACACACACACACACACACACACACACACACACACACACACACACACACACACACACACACACACACACACACACACACTCACACACACATACACATACACATACACATACACACACATACACGTACATCGGACAGGTATGCGTATACACACCGGCGGGCACAAGTACGTCTATGCACGCATGAAAGCGTGTGACGCCCACCCGCTCATGCATACAAACATACACTCGCATACGTATATACTCGCGCGTATACATGCAGGTGGGCGTGTGATTTCCAAAGTCGAAACCCGCTGACGTCGAACACGCGAGGGAGATCGGAGAATCAAAGAATGACAAGCTTCGATGAGGACGATTTAATCCTAGCCGGGAAACGAGGTTGGTATGTGCTACGCCCCTGTGTGTATTTGACTCTGCTGATAACGGTTGGTTCGCTGACGGGTTTGGGTAATCATCTAACGAGGGAGGTATGCGGGATATTAATGTCGGGCGCCCAGGAGGGACAAAGTAAGTTGTTTTGATAGTGGAATGGCTCCCGAGCCATGACGTTTAACCAGGAACTAACGCCGTAAGACGCCAGATGCTGTGGTGGCCAGTGGGGCTAGCGAGCGGGTGAGTCGAGCGATGCAGTGCCGCTGAGGTGCGTTGGGCGAGGGATTGTGCCGCCGGAAAGGAGATCGGTGGTTGAGATGTGAGAAGCTGGTGATGAGGGGTGAGGGGGCGCCGCCCGAGAGGAAAAGATATATGTCCATCGAGGGGGACCTGTGATGTACGCCGAGCGATCAGGCCGGCCATGGCGCTTTGTATCGCAACGTGCAGCTCTTGTTCTCCCGACGTTCGGACGAAATTATAGGTATTATGTCCATCATGAAATTCCCCAGGTCGTACCGGGCGACCGGGGAATGCTGTCGCGGAGGCACCATGACGTGCGGAGATGTTATAATCAGTGGCGGCGCGGTGAGGGGTGATTGCCTCCGTGCGACTGAACAAGTCCATAGCGCTCGACCAGGTGATTGCAATAAGTCGGCAGCGAATGCAGCCGCAACTTAGCCAAGTAGCTCTGAGCCGCGCGACCTCGGAGTTTTATTAGGCGATGGTGCAGGTCGAGAGGAGGTGATTAAGGGGGCCAGGCAGGGCCGAGAGCGGGTGAGCTGAGCGAAGTTAAGGCCATCGAGGAGGGCTTGTGAGGTATGCCGGTGGACAGATCTTATGTTGTTTGTGCCGCTATATGCCACGCTCGTCTTCCCGACCCTCGGAATAAATTTGTAGGTATTATGTCCATCATGGAATTCCCCAGGTCGTACCGGGCGACCTGGGAATGATGTCGCAAAGGCACCATGACGTGCGGGAAGGTTAGGATCAGTGGCGACGTGGCGAGGGGTAAAGGCCGCCGCGTGACTGAACAGGTCCATCGCGCTGGCCAGGTGATTGCAATAAGTCAGCAAGCGAATGCAGCTGCAACTTAGCCAAGTAGCTCTGAGCAGTGCGACCGCGGAATTTTAATAGGCTGTGGGAACGGTTGAGAAGTGATTAGGTGGCGCAGTAAGACGGAATATTCTGATATAACAAGGGAAAGGGAATTATATTTGTAGGAACGTTAAGCTTGGAAAGGTAACGAGGGGAGGAAATAATATTTATGGGGATGTAAAGATCAGAGAGAATTTAAAGATAATTTTAGATGTTCTTGGGTAAGAGAGCGGAGCCACGGGCCATGGAGGGGTGAGCGGCGGCCGAAACTAATCACTTGGCGGGACGGCAATGGAGGAAATTATTGGGAGGATTAGAGGAAACAAAAACGGGGAACCCCACCCGGTCAAGGTCTCTCACCCGTAATTAATAGCACCACTGGAGGGCAGTAGACGGAAGAGGGAGATACCGGGGCGTCAACCCGTGCATTTGGATTAGTGTTTGAAAGGAGGATAAATGGGAACGAGAATCAATGACTGTATGCCATAACAATCGATTAAGTTAAGGACCAGTGGGAGAATTGACGCTCAGCGATTAATTATAGGTGAGGAGCCTGTTAAGGTCGGGGAGATAGTGGTGGGATTGTATTTGTTGGGGTTGGGACCAGGATGATTTGGGGGGCGGATCATGGGAGCCGATATGGGGAAGGGATGCCGCGACGGATCATCTGTCGGGACATACTCCGGTAGGCTCTGTCGTGGGAGACCCTGTCCTAATTTCCACCAATTACCGAACTCCACATACCATCTTGACATACCTTATATCCGAGCAGTGAGAGGCCTATATGTTGACTGACGAATGGCCAGCCTCATCAAAAATATTATGTACGAGTCCGGGCAGCGCAATTGCAACTGTTTGAAATTCATATACATTTGCGGGTATTCTGAAGAAGAAAAAAAAACGAAAAATAGCGGGTCGACGTTGCCGTAAATCGATCCGGGAGGTTAAGAAACCCTCGCACACAAATTTTCGAAATGTTGCAAATTGTTGCAAAATATTGCAATATGCTCTAAATATTGCAAATGAAGTCCTAGAGCGCTAATTTTAATGTCATTGCAATCAGCGGCCCGATCGGGTCCAGAAGATAATTTTTACAGAAAAGGAGCATTTTGATTGATTTTTTTGTTGCAATTTTAGAAATACTGCAATGTTGTAAAGCCCGATTGCACGCTACAGAACCACCAAACGGTCAAAGTGATCGCTGCACGGAAAGAGTGCTCGGTGGCAGAGGCGGTGCACTTATATAATGTGACGCCGCGCGACGGCGAAACGGTGACTGACGCTCCTGCAAATGGCGTGTATCGATACACCGTGCGAGACAGTGTGAGAGCTGCGATCACTCCCTCCGAGGTCACCGACCTTGGTCGCAGATCACCGGTAGAGGACCTGCCTGGCAGAGGGTCTTTTGAGGTTGGTGATGTTGTGTGGGTGAGGAAGCCTGCTACACGGTGTACAGAGTGGTCCAGGCGCGGTGTCGTGACGGGTGTGGTGTCGCCTCAGGTAGTGGAAGTAGAGGGTGTGCCATGACATGTTAGAGATGTACGACTGTGTAATGAACGCTCTGATGACGGTGTGCATGAACCAGGATGGCCGCAAGTGGGCGACGCGTCGCCGATATATGTATCATCTGGTTCGCCTGTCTCTAAGGTGTGGGAAAATATTGCGCCGGCGCTTGGTTGTGACGGAGTGAACGTTCACGGCGATATTGAAACGAGCGAGTATGTGGCTGTTCCGGATGTGTTGATGGCTGGTAACGCTGGCGGGCGTGATGATGTTGGAGTTGACGCAGCGCATGTTGATGACCGTGGCACTGGTGAGAATGTAGAGGAGCAGAGCAGCAATGTTGGTGATGTCCGCCGCAGTCAACGTAGTCGGCGACCACCCGATCGTCTGTGTTATGAGTGATTTTGAAAATCAGAGGAAGTGTGGTTTGAAGATCGGTTTGTGACTTCCGCCGACCGCCACCTACTGTTCGTTATTTACGGATGACCCTTGAGGTAGCAGCCCTTAAGGCACAGGTCACGTGACCTAACCGGTCGCGAGCGCGGCAGCCGGCCGGCCGGGGGTAGAGCGTGTGGCGCGCGGGCGTGGCTGTGGTCGCGGAGGCGAGCGAGGTGAGGGTACGTGCGCTGCACAAATACAGTGCTGGAAGGTGACCTTTGAGTGTTTTCTGCCACAGCCGGTAAACACCGGTCAACCGGCGGAGGCGGAGCGGCGTCGGGTCGCCGGGACGCAACAACAACATGCTTCCAGTCAGCAATCCCGTGGGACCGGGCGGTGCGAGCAAGGGCGGCATCAGCCGAAAGCCGGGAGAAGCGGTGCACATCATGGCCACCTGTCCATGGGTCGCCACTGACTGGAACCACTTCTGCCGCACCCGCCAAGCATCATCAATCACCGGGACATGAGCGGTCATCCGAGTGACCAGGCAGAACCCTCCGCTCTGCCCAAGGCCACCGTTCAGCCCTCCAGCCAGCAAATTGCCAAGAGACCGGAGGACCGAGCCGGCCGGCTAATGATTGGGGTGTGTCGCACGCCGCGGCACACCTTTCATCATCGGCGAACCCTCCGCATCGCCGGGGGCGGCCATCAGATCACCAGCCTCCGGGACTGTGCATCAAGCGACCTGTTAAGATGGGTAACAGGGCGCCGACCTGTTACGCATAACCGATATCTGTTATGTTAAATTCAATAGCACTGGGTTACCGTAGCCCTGCAGCGATGCGAGCCGGCCGAGCCGCGGGCATGATATATAAAGTCCATTCTCTCATCTTCCCCGGACTTGCTGCCGAGGACGACTCGCGCCACCATCCACCCCACTGTCACGATGTAAGTGTAGTATCAACTCAGGGACCTTAGGTCCAGCTCGGCACTATGTTGGACAGTGTGCCGGGCTGTTGTGCATAGTAGGTGTGTGTGTGTGTGTGTGTGTGTGTGTGTGTGTGTGTGTGTGTGTGTGTGTGTGTGTGTGTGTGTGTGGTGTGTGTGTGTGTGTGTGTGTGGTCTGTGTGGTGTGTGTGGTGTGTGTGGTGTGTGTGGTGTGTGTGGTGTGTGTGGTGTGTGTGGTGTGTGTGGTGTGTGTGGTGTGTGTGGTGTGTGTGTGGTGTGTGTGTGTGGTGTGTGTGTGGTGTGTGTGTGGTGTGTGGTGTGTGGTGTGTGGTGTGTGGTGTGTGGTGTGTGGTGTGTGTGGTGTGTGGTGTGTGGTGTGTGGTGTGTGGTGTGTGGTGTGTGGTGTGTGGTGTGTGGTGTGTGGTGTGTGGTGTGTGGTGTGTGGTGTGTGGTGTGTGGTGTGTGGTGTGTGGTGTGTGGTGTGTGGTGTGTGGTGTGTGGTGTGTGGTGTGTGTGGTGTGTGTGTGTGTGTGTGTGTGTGTGTGTGTGTGTGTGTGTGTGTGTGTGTGTGTGTGTGTGTGTGTGTGTGTGTGTGTGTGTGTGTGTGTGTGTGTGTGTGTGTGTGTGTGTGTGTGTGTGTGTGTGTGTGTGTGTGTGTGTGTGTGTGTGTGTGTGTGTGTGTGTGTGTGTGTGTGTGTGTGTGTGTGTGTGTGTGTGTGTGTGTGTGTGTGTGTGTGTGTGTGTGTGTGTGTGTGTGTGTGTGTGTGTGTGTGTGTGTGTGTGTGTGTGTGTGTGTGTGTGTGTGTGTGTGTGTGTGTGTGTGTGTGTGTGTGTGTGTGTGTGTGTGTGT